>CALNXK010000214.1:70000-95000 GCA_942486035.1 Porites lobata | reverse complement strand
CTGGTTAGCTCTAACCGTTGGTTAAGAGGTATCAAAATGTATAGGTTTCCATGGTATTTAACGCTGGTTAGCACTAACCATGCTTCGAGCAACCCGGGCCTGGTCGTTAGAGTCGGATTCCAAACATACACAACTGAATTCCAATCCCTGTGTCAGTTTTATCCACCCTAGTCCGCAAAGAGTACCAAAATGTGGCTCTTGTATTGGATGAATTTGGAGAGCTGTTGTAACAATATGATACCTGTAGAACGTAAAGTTTATCCAAAGTACTGATGCCTTAGAAGACCTTAAAAGAAAATTCTTTTTGGGCTGCAACAACAATCTCAAACCTCGAGTCCTCTGGGTTCCTGGTTAGCAGGCGGACGCAAGGAGCTATTCTTGCAACCACCCGCTGACCAAAGAGCACCAGACTCTAACGCCAATTGACTTGACTACGAAACTGGCCTGATTTGAGAATTGGGCCTGGGCGCACCAACACGTGACATGTAAGAGGCGTTTTCCATAATCTCCATAAACTTCAAAAAGAAGGCCAAGGGAATGGAAACCAGAAACTGGAAATTTTTCGAAAGCGAACCTCACAACCCTTCCCGGTTTTAGTTAGGTTTTCCCACTTTTTCCTAAATGAGTAGTAATTAGATGCATTTCTTTATCATTTACTTCAAAATGACTTCCTTGCCATATTAATTTTTTAACATAATGACTTGAATCATGGGAAAAAAGAGAAACGCTTGACTAGGAAAGGCTTGACAGGCTAAAAGACGGGTGTACCTTTAGGGGATTGCACTTGCATAACCATTATCAACTCAAAGTAAAAGTATCTTCTTACTATTGAGTTAGATTACTTACCTTCCAGTAATTCTTGAAAATCTCTAAAAAGTTTCCCCAGATACCAAACAACAAAGGTGGTGTAGCCTAAAAGTTAAGAGTACCGTAACAAAGTTAATGAAGACACACTCTTAGGCTTCTTTTATATACTTACTTCTCTTACATTACTCATAATCCATTTTCAGGATGGCGTCACTTAACTACAACTACCAATCCAGAATACATTTTGCTAATTCTTTGTTATTCAAATCATACAGTATGAAAGGATTACACAATATGCCAACTCGGAAAGACCTGTTTGCACATGGAAACAAGATCCTGAAACGTTTAAGTCGTTTCCTTTATATAATAGACACCATCATTAAGATGGCCAATACAGCAAAGGTAAAGAGAAATACCTCTTCTCCTTCCCCAGTATATTGAAAATAATTGACCACGTCCTTAAAGTCGTCCACTGTTGCTTGGACCTTTCCTTGCAAACGAGAAAGGTCCTTTTCACCTGCAAAAAGAAAACCATAATGCAGTTGAAAGACATTAAAACGCCAGTTAGCGACCGTCTAAAATGTCAATATTTCATGTTGCTTAAGAGAGGTGCCAACTATAGTGCTTTTACAGGGAGAAATAAATATTAATAGTATTTTGGATAGGTGGACGTTAACGAGGGACAGTCGTACATGGAGGCCTGGGGAGTACTCCCTAAACTTTTTTATGGGGGTTTACCGCTGAGTCTTCGAGACTCTAGACCTGTTCCAGGCAAAAAGAGATGAATTTGCGACCTCCTTCCAGACAGTAAGTCTGTGGACGAAATCCAGTATTAAAGATGAAGTCAGGTGAAATTGAGAGCCACATCATGCTTAAATATTCATACCTGTTGACAAATATTCTTTCACAAAACTCTCAAAGGGCTCGCGGTGCGATGAATTTTCACCTCCCAGTACCATCTCTGCCTGCAAGAATAGAGATCTTTAATAATAACGTAAGAAATACCAAATGCTGATAGAAAGAGCTGTGGCAGCGAAATTCTCCGCAGAATCTACATTTGCCTATCTTACTATGCGTTTTTACGTTTTTTTTTCTGTCTTAACCTAAAGGGGAATATCACAGAAAAGTCAAGGAATAGCCTGTTCCAGGTACGAGAAGAAGGGCTCATTGTTACAACAAAAGCGCCACTATACTACGGAGAACATTTTTATAGTGATTAGTGCGGCTGCCCTTTAGAATTAAGGTTACTTTTACTTTGCTGACTTCAAACGATATAAAGTTGTAAAGAATGACGTACCTTAGCTTTACACGTTGCTAATGAAATCTTTGCCTCGGCGAGCTCTAAAAAGAAAGATGACAAAATATCAAATTACCACTGGATGGAAAAACCTCGCGACCTTAAATTAAAATATTGTGAAACCCAAAAAAGTGAAAAGGTAAATGTTACAAAAGTTTAAAATTACCTGCTTTGATATCCTTGAAGGAAACCTGTACAAAGGAAGAGACAAATTAATTTCTGAAAAAACTTACATTAGCAGTATTCCAAAAAGGAGGGCAAGTATAAGATTTTTCTCCTCCACCTCCACGCCGACTCTCGAGAGCCGATTTATTCCGCGCGCGAGTGCGTGTTTGGAGGGATCCACTAACTAAATTAACTATCTTTATGAAAAGTAATAGGCAACTGCAGGAGAGAATTCATCTTCTCTTCAATAACTGTCTACTCCATTCACTATACCACCTGTTTGTTTTAGGTTTAGCCGGTAGAGATATTTCACCGAAAGATTAGTAAGATGCTTGGGTATGATTTTATTAGGACATCTGATCTTTGTGTTAAGATTGCAATGCATTGTGGTTTACCTGAGAAGCGGCCAGGACAGAGTAGGGGTCTGGTAAGAGATAGTCTCCCGGTTGACCGTCCTGCCTCTTGTCACAGTAAAGTTTGACAACATACTGCATCAGATTAGTGTTGCTATCCTGAAAAGTGAAAAGCGCTTTTCAGTTTTAACGAAAATAAATTTGCGATTGCTTTGGTCCTCAGACCTGTCGTGCTTCGTGGACGCTTTAAATTCATTTGTCTCTGTCTGATATTAAAAGGTAGCAAATCCAACGGGAACTTCGCACATTCTTTACCCGTTATACTTGTCTTGATCCTTGTTCGTTTATTTTGTGATTGCTTCGAACTTTTTTCATCTGCTAGGATAATCCAGGGAGTATTTACTTTGCTTTTGTTTGGTTGTAAGGTCCCTCGATTATAAAGTTTCTCTCTGGTGACTATTGGCGGACAAAAATCTTTTCACACGTTAGTGACAGAGACAGTTGAAAAGAAGAGGGTATACTAGTAGTTAGCACAAATTGTTTGTCTTCATCATCATCAGTTCTCATCGCACCAGTAGGCACATAAGGCCTTCTCCAGCTCTTCTTCCCATAGGGAATACATGAAGGTCCTCAACGCGGTTCTGGGCTCAGTGTCTCACCTGTGTTTTGACGTCCTTTACTTTATTAAGCACTCCTAATTGAAATCCGTCCGCTTGACCTCTGTTTGTTCCTCCATTCATAAAGTTTCCCAAGGTCAGGAGAATAGAAAGGACGAATGAAATATCCTTGCTAAAACATGAAAGAAAAACACCTCATGAGAAAATATAACTACTAAATTATCATTGCCATTATCTCCTGGTCGATATCCCAGCTGTGCTAACCAGAATACCTAATTTGAGATCACTACTCGATTTTAAGTTGGTTAAATAGGCAGTAAACAAGGAGCCCATGCAGTAAAAATTTCCAGAGATTTTTTCAGTCTTCAGTTAAACATTTTTTTTGCGAAATACTCTACGTTACCACAACTAATTTTCATTGACTTAGTTTCTGTACGTCAGTACTCTTGAAGCAAGAACGAACTGAAAATGTTCATTGAAAAAATAAATATACCGGTATTAGCGCCTATAATTAACAACGCATAGGATGAAATAGTAGCAAAGATGGTCGGACTTACTTTGTACGTAGTAGACTACTGGCCTCTCCTATTGCAGACAATCTTCTATCTAAAGATCCAAGAAAAAATATAACATTTAGTGCAAATCAATGTAGCTCAGACGAAGGAGCACCCAAGGAAAAATTTGAAAAGAAAGATCCAATATTTCGAAAAGCATGTGGTACTGCGTAAGTGAACCGAGGTCAACAGATACTGTTTGAAAGGCGAGACCATAAATCATTTCGTCCAGAAACTTGGCATAAGAAACTTAAAAGTTGCTCATGTTGCTCCTTTTCTTTTTAGACTTAACCAATGGAAGACAAGTATAAAAAGCTCTTACCAATGGCGGTTATTGTTTCTGTGAATTTATTTTTGTACAACCAACACTCCAGCCTTTCTGCAAAGTGGTCCATTTTGTGTATTTGAAGCAAAAATTCTTCTGGTTTGTCCAGAGGTACTGAAAAAGATGGCGAACGGGAAAAATCATTCTCTCTTGCGTTATACATTTGAATGGCAGACGAGCAAGACAAGAGAACTGCTAAATATTATATTCAGTACGTTTTCCTGATGGGAGAAGAAAAGAGATTAATTATTGCATTTAGCAAAAGTTGGTGTAATTAAGACAGAAGTTGATTTTGTCTTACCGGTGGGATTTTCTTGTTGGTATTTTGTGATCAGTTCGATCTCGTCTGATTTCGGGCGAATATCATACAACGCCTTTAGTCTGAAAATGAGTTAGAACAAATGCTCTCATAAAGATTAATGATCTCATGCAGTGGATAGCAGTTCACTAACTCAACTAAAATCACGGTCTTAGTCTTCGACACCCAAAGTGTGAAACAAAAAACAATAGCGGATAGGGATAGACAGGGATAGTACAACGGACAGTTACAGGCCAGAACTAGAGACTGAGTGAAAACAGACTCGGACCCCGTCTTCAGTGATCAAATGTAGACCATCAGAGGAGGGGTGAACGTCTTCCCACAGTGCATTGCGATTGTGTTTCTTCCAATATGGCGGAGTTTTCCTTCGCACGTCGTGTTGTTACGGTGTTTTTTGTGTGACATTTTTACCGGGTTAGAATCCTAACTAGAGGTAAGTAAGACCAGTCATATATCCTTTATCTTTTTATCTTTTCATAAAAGGAAGCTTTACAAGAGTATTTTTTCTGAAACGTATATTTTTTCGTATTTGAATTGTGATATCCTGATCTGTCATCGTTCACTGCTTAGGAATGGTTCCGAAAACATGTTTGTAGTTTCTTTTCTAGTGGGGTATTGTTTGATTAAGTCCGACATTTAAGTAATTCAGAGGTGTATCTTGCTATTTTTACTAAAGTGACCCAAAGTATATAGACCGTAAAGCTAATCCCGTGACGTTTGTTGGCAATCTTACCCGTCCATATCAAGAACAGAATTGTCCATTTTATACACAGCGGTCTTGACGTCATCCAGCTGACAGCTCAAACTACTCATGATGATTCCAATAGTCTGTGACCGACCATTATCCAAAAGCTTAGCGGCCTGGTGAAAAAATAAACGAACAAACAACAAACAAAAATAAGTGTCGTTGTATGATATAGGACAATTGCACGATGACGATATTTGACCACAACTACCAGAATTCATTTCGGTTTTGCTTTTGTTGTTTAAATTTGTCAATTCCACTGAGGATCAAAGAACAATACCCTTAATTTGCACAAGAAAACAACAAACTCAAGGATTCTGGTAGTTGTAGTAAAATGACGTCATCGTGCAATTGTCCTATTGACCCAATCGTGAATTCCCTCCCTTATCACCAATAAAAAAAGCTTTTATCTTTTTTATCTTTGATTTAAAGCTTTCTTTTGGGCTGAATCAAACGTTATTACTGGCCTTGTAAGTACAAAATATTTCATTTCTTGAAGTGCCTCCGAGAAGTTTGATGATCATCTGCTTCTTAAAGAGAGAAAAGAAAAAAACAAGAGCAACAATTTAATTTAACTCACGTGTTGTCCTTTGGAAAGTGAAAAATGGCTGTCCTCATGGAGGGATTTTCTGTGATCGTATTTCGCCTTCTTGTTAATCTTCCGACCAAACATCCTTCATACAAAAAAAATAATAGTAAGTCTAAGTCTTTGTTATATACAAGCAGATGTGGTTGTCTGTATTACAGTATTCTGTGAACTATCTTGTGAAAAAAAAATCATAGTTTAGCATCAAATCTTACTTTTGGAATTCCTTTCTGTTGAAGTCCATTTCCTTCATGTTTTTCCAAACTGTGTTCTTGGGTTTGTTGTTGTTTACGTCTCCAGTGTCTGTCTCATCTGAAGACAAAATGAAGAATCAAGTCTGAGTCTAACTTAGAGCGAGGTTTAAACCCCTTAAAGGCCAGCTATCCACATGTTAATTCTCTAAACTGATCCCCATACCTCTTACAATTTTTAAAGCGGTACTCAAGGAACTGGAGGTGAAGGGAAAAGAGTGCAGGCTCGTACCCTTTCCTTTTCCAAAGGCGAGGCAATGACTATGAAAGATAATGCTTGGCGGAAAACTAACCTGATATGAGTATTCTTGTCCAAAACAAAGGCTTCATTTCCACGTCAGGTTTGACGGCTGCTTTCTTTGGTTTGGCAGGTCCTCCAAAGCGACGTGCACCAGGACCCATGGGGGGAGGCGGTGGAGGGGGTGCCCCGCCAGGAAGAGGTGGAGGTGGGGGAGGAGCGCTTGCAGAGCCAGGAGGAGGTGGTGGTGGTGGTGGAGGAGGACTCCCTACCCCTGGGGGTGGTGGTGGTGGTGGAGGCGGCGCAGGAACAGGTCCTGGTGGGGGAGGGGGAGGGGAAGCTGGTGACGGTTCACTTGATACAGAGCTTGATCGGGAATTATCAGAAGTTTCACTCTCCAGCCGGCTCTCCATCTCGCTTATCATTTCTTGATATCGCTTTATTTCCTTTTCATGCTCAGCCTTTATCCTTTCTATTTCCTCTTTAAGAAATTTAACCGTTTCGTTTTCTGATTCGACCGTCTTCATTTGATGGACACTTGCGACAACTTGTGTATCTTCCTTAGTTTTCGCGGGTTCAGTTTTCTTTGCCTCATGAATGCCATTTACCATTTTTTCTTCTGAACTGCCCAACACATTAGGGTCACACTCCTTGTCTTCTTGTTTTTTAAAAGGTGACGTTTTTACAGAAGACGTGACAATACCTTTGTCAAGGCTACTTTTGTTTTCTTTGCTTGTTTCGGGAAGTCCCTCGGGACCACTCTTTCTCCCCATAACAATGACAGGAGACTTGGCCACATATGTTTGGGTGGTTGGTTTTACCTGAGTAACCTTTCCTTCTTGGACGGCTTTTTTTAAAAGTATTTTCTCGCCATCTTGATCTGTGATTGGTTTGGCTACGTCAGCGACCAAACCGGTTTGAGCCTGTTTAACCTGCGGAGCCCAGGGCACAAATCGCTGGGTAGGAGAAATGGGTTTCGAATTTTCTGATTTTGTGTCCATACTCACAGAACCTGTTTGAATCTGCTGAACTTGAGGAGCCTTGTGAACCGTCCGCTGAGTTGCAGCAGTGGGTTTGGAATTTTCCGAAATAACGTTTGCATCATTCTTAGGAACTTCTTTAGTTTCTTCAGGTTCTTCCGCTCGCTTATCCTCAGAGTTTTTGTCTTTAACTGCATCTTGAGAACTGAAAATTTTATCTCGCTCAAGCAGAGCTGCTAATCCTCTGGAAAGAGACTTGGAAGCATTCGTCTTCCTTTCATTGTTCGTTTCCTCTGAAGCCTCATTCTGTGTACTACGTGAAGCCAGCGATGCAACACCTGATCTACCAGCGGAGGTTTTCTTTAGGGTGTGCGTTACCCATTCTGGTTTGTTTTCCTCGCGTTTTACGGGGGCATTGAATCTCTGAAAGAACAAGTTAAGAAAAAGTGGAGCTTTTTAATCATATTGTTTCAAATTTGAAATGTTATCTTTATCATGTGGATGTATATTTAATGTTTAATGTGCTATGTGAATATATGTTTAATCTTATTATCATTATTTCAAATTTTAAATGTTATCTTTATTATGTGCTATGTGGATTATTTGTTCCTACAAATTAGCTATAGTGTTAAAGTGGCCTTTCACCAAACAAAGCATTTTTTTTGCTATTATAAATAAGCTTGCTTTACTGGTACGATCTAGCAGTTCCCCCCTCTGACTTATAAACAGTAGACCTTGGGCAGCATAACAAACTTTTGAATTTAAAAAAGACTGAAATATCGTGGGTGGGAGGATAAGAGACGCATCCTCTTTACATGAAATAAGTTAAAATGTAAGCTCGGACGTAAGCATATAAGGGCGCCACTGGTACCCGCTACCGGTCCATTTTTATTTAACGAGCCTGTGAGAGAATGAGGTAGAACACATAACCCGGAAAACTTCTACCAACATTTTTGAATAGTGATGTGATTCGACCAATGAAAGAAGGGAGAAGGAGACAACGCTAACGGCTTAGCGTCACTGCTGAACTGGCAGGACAAGATCTTAATCATAGCCAGTGTGATCTTTTGGTTGGCAGTTTGAACCCAAGTCCCATCGCTCGGCCGGCAGACCGGCGGTAAGCCTGAAAAAGCCTCAGTTATGTTAAAAATAATCGTCTTGCCACGTGCGATTAGGATGCGACAATATCTTTTAAAATGCTCCTGCAGGAAAGGCAAAAGACCTTTAGGAACATCCATTTGAGTCTTGTTTGCTGGATGTATTCACTTGCATAGATAGCAAAAACGGATTTTTAGCTGCTTTAACCGCTCGACACACGACTTACTGTCCTTACTTATGGTGTAGGTACAAGCTAAACTAAATTAAAGTGTAAGTAAATTGGTCTGTCGAAACATACGACACTAATCTGATCCAGTTTACACGCGTCCAGACAAATTTTTAAATGAACAAAAACTTGCACGGATCCGCTTTTCGTTAGCCTGCTGCGTCGCACTCAGGGTTTGATTAAGTCTGCCAGGCTACATTTCGTTTACACGGGACAGTCGACGCAAGCGATCAAGCAAGTTTTTGAATGGTAAGCTATACCACAATTTGTAACAGAATTTGCATGGTTCCGTGTAAACGGGTTTCACAGTAAAAAATTCGTCCGTTCCTGTGAAAACAGGTTCTTAGGAAGTACTTGTACGAGATAAAACATTTGGGTCCTTTGGTACCCAAGAGAAAATACATTGTAGTCAGTGTACTATAGGTTTTATGAGTAAAAAGACAACTTTTGGTTTTAAGCCTTCACTAAAAGAGAAACTATCATTTAGCATTTAATTAAAAAAAAAAAAATTGTTACCCGCATCCTTGCATTTGCGGTAGTTGCCATGTTGTTAGGAGTTTGTGGTTTCTCCTTCTAACTGAAGACTTTCTTTAAAACAAGCAAGATTTTCCAACACTTATGATGAGTCGTCCTCTGAGGACAATCTGAAGAAGCGCTTTCGCTTCACACCGAGTAGAACGCTCTTGAGGAGAGTTTCGACCAATAAACCAACAGAGATCCTTCGAAAGCCACGTCTTTGAGGAAACCTTCAACAAAAGAGAAACTTTGTTACAAACAGCTCAGCCCGTTTTCCCTGTTCAATCCCCCGCTTGCTTCGCGTTCATCCCGTCATTCGCTCCCTTTCCCCATTATATTTCCCATTGGTCTGGAGAGGATTACAACTTGAAAAGTCTGGGTATTTTTTTCAAAGTTATGTCATCGTGGAATCTTGTCACGTCTGACATATAGAACTTTGCTTTTCTTCCACTGATTCACTAAAAACTGTTCCTTGCCCGCGCTAGTGCAAACAAAGAAAAGCTAAGAGTACCCGCAGACAATCTTGACTGCAAACTATTACAAAAACTCCCTTGACAGTTCGTCTTCAAGGTTTAGCAGGCTCATCTTCCAAGATACAGCTTAGTGAAATCTACCTGAATCCTCCCGCAAACAGTTTTACAGTTATCACTGTAATGTTTCACCAATCACAATTACGAACTCAGTTACGGGATCCCAGCATTCACAACGTGTCTGATTAACAATCATGTGCAGTCGAGACAAAAGTGATCTGAGAAAAGCTGAGTACCAGTGCGAGGGCAGCCAACTATAAGTTGAGATCTGATGCAAAAATACATGTTTTAGGATTTCTTCTGGTCGTTATTTGTGCAATAATTTGAAAAAAAAAATGCTATATCGGAATTTAATCGAGAACCGATATTCGCTTCCCTTTCTGTAATTAAAAATATATAGTATTAGACCACCACAAGGTTGATAAGGCTATTAAAAAGCTAATCAACAACAATAGTGCTATTAATAAAGTAGCTAAGATAGTACGCGCGTTCAAATTGGTTAAAAACCCATGGTCTGTTGTGCCGGTAAACTCATAGAAAACTTAAAGTTATTTTATAAAAGCAATAGACCATACTTTCTATGGGTTTACTGGCGTGATAACCCACTTGGGATGTTGGGAGAACACTCGAAAAGCTTGTAAATAACGAGCCGAAGGCGAGTGATTTACAAGCTTTTCTGGTGTTCCCCCAACATCCCGAGTGGGTTATCAAGCCAGTAAACCCAAAGAAAGTGTTTTCTATTGCTTAAATAATGCCTTCATTATTCTTAAATAATTTCTAGTCTCTCCATACTCAAAGGACCAAAAACCTTTTGTTTAAACAATAATAGTTGAGATTTCTTCCACAGATTGAAACACAGACGCTTTGTAACCGCCTTGGTGCAGGGTATACAAAATGGCCACACACCGGTACACAGCAAAAGTTGGTGAACAGCCTTTGTTTGGATGATTGGTCTTTCTTGAGTTTCAGCACGTCGCAATAAAAAGCCTCGTTTCAATCTTCGCTTGAGTACCGAGTCACTGTTCAGGAAATTGTACTAACCTCAACAGATTCACGATTATCCGACCCAACTTTGACTTTGAGTACAAGGTTAAGAATGAGACAAATCTTGATAATGAAGCCGCGCCATACAAGCTTGTAAGTTAAGTGCCGATAAACAAATCTAAATTTAAGTGAGCTGTGCATTCTTGGGATCACTAAATTACCAAATTTAGAACTAAAATGTTCATTACAAGGAAAGGTGCTTAACTTTCCGGAAGAGCTCTTCTTCTTTATGTATGAAATTCAGAATTTTGCAAACTTTTCTAATCTTTTTTGGGGTTACCGACTATGACGACTAAGAACCAAATAAAGGTACCGAAATATTATTCGACAACATGAAAAAAAACTACTCAATATATATAATAAAAGTTTCTTAAACGGAGTTATCGACTACTAATTATGACTGAAGGAAATACGTCATTCCACTAATGGATCAGAGTATATTTTATAAATACTACATTCCTAATATATTTAAAGACGAACAACCCAGTACCATTCTCGTTTGTTAAAAAAGTGTTATGTGCTATTTGTCAATAAACGAGTGAGCGCCGCTTAATGATAACATAAGCATCCACTTGAATTGTTTCAAACTAATTTAACTGATTTTTAATTTGTTTTAAAGGCAGCCACTAACAGCTAATTTGTTTGATAACATCGTTTGCATGGAGAAAGTGAGAAAAACTTAGGGATGGACCATTAGAAAACTTATGGGGGGGGGGGGGGGGGAAGTACAAAAAAAATATTCGCGGAAGGGAAAACTAAATGGAAAAAAATTCAGGCACGCCCATTAACCCTAAAAAATATTCATGCAATGGCCTAATTAAAATTCATGCAAAGAATTTGAAAACGAAAAAAAAATTCTTGCAGCTAGAAAATTCCCCTCCCCCCCCATAACTTTTCTAATGGTCCGTCCCTTAGCTACTGGGTCGCGACGGGGTCGCGACAGTAACCGAATAGCCTCTCCGAATTTTCAGGAGCCAAAACTAATACATGCACGTTGAAGTACGTGAAAAGTTTGGCGTCCGAGTCAATTAGAAACGCCCACACGTATTTCAATTTGTAACTGTTTAGCTGTTGTTCCCGCCTGGCTCGGCCAATGCAAGACTTTCGACCTTGGAGCGACTTTGATTTAGATAATCAACAGTTTATTTGCCAAACAACAATGAATAAGTTCTTAAGATTATATCGTATCTTGAAATTTATCCGCGTCGCTGGTTGCTTTTAACTGGACCGAAATCGACGTCTGACCCAAAGTGTGCACTTTGCTAATTTGGGTCGACCCAATAAGGGGCCAATTAATTTCAGCTCATAATAGTTTGGCGACTGCAACGGCCAAAGTTTAATTGGACAATCTTTAACATATTGAAGTATGGTTTACAAAGCGAGCTTACTAGATGTAGTCCCTATGTAGCTAGTGTGAACAGAAGAAATAAAAAATGGAAATAAAATCCCGGAAAGGCAAAATGTCTGTTCTCTGCTTCTCATGCTGTTAGTATATTCATGATATTGAGAAGAATCCTATGACTATATCACGGGGTGATATGCTGTTTGTCTTACAAAAGTGATTCATTAACTGCAGTTATAAACCGGTAACCCGTTTGTAGAACCTTATTTGTGCTATGCGGTTGTTATCGGCCTTTCTGCGGTACAGGATCATACTCTGAACAAACAGAAGCCAAAACACAGACGAGGTTGATTACTGAAAAGGCGAGAGGATTAGTTAGTTTAAGATTCTGAGCAACGAATGCGATAAGGCAGCTGTGAATATTGCGAGCCGTGATATAGTTCATGTTTCGTTTATAACATTGATCGCAAAGGGAACGTTGTAAATGTTTCCAACGTAAGGGTAGAAAAATCCTGGGCTGACGAAAACGCGAAATGTTTTTGCTATTCAATATCGGCTGACCTCTCTATACCCGAAATATTCTACGTCTAAAGTGTCACTCCAAGACAAACAAAACATGAATAACATGATCATCGTGCACTACACTGATAAAGAATGGTGTTTTAGTGAAACTGCAGACTGTTATAGAAAATTCAGAGCGGGTTCTGGTAAATTTGAGCTGGAGAGCGGAGGAAGCGATATTTTGTAGAGTAACAAGAAATATTGGTTATACAATACTGTTGAACAGTATCACTGTTATCTTGTGACAAAACGAGCGCACAGAAAAAACCCCTGTCTTGATTCCATGCCGCGGACCAATGGTCAAGTTAGAAGGTTTCAATAAATGTTAAGAATTGCACATAGGGAGTATTCAAGTGACAAAGAAAAGCAACAGAGAACTTCTAACTGGTAGACAAAACACAAGAGAGGTCGTACAATCGTGTCCTCTTCAGAGTGGACGGTCGTCCGTTCGGCAAACTTTCGCCGCTAATTATTTTGTTGGCACGAGTGCTGTTATGGTAAAAGCATTATTAAATGATATTACAAAGTGTAATGCATCAAGTAGTACCTTACAACTCCGCTTGGTTAATGCTTCAGTCGTGGCCTGAATCTTTTAGAAACGTTCAGCCCTTATTGACTTTGTCACAACCGATACACGTACTGTATGTAATGAGTGAGCGAATTAGGGATTATTTAGGTGGGGTAAATCGACACCAGGGTTATTACTCACGCGACCTTTTCTACGTATATCCTATTGATTCTTGTCTGATCGATAGAAAAGTCATGATTTTCACTACCCACAATTTCCTTTTTAGTGGCTGGTAATGTTTTCTCATCGCTTTTAATCTATTAACAGTGTTTTCTAATCGTTGAAATACCAGGGCAATACAAATTGTTGCACAGCTCCAAAAAGGTTTTACATCATCGCTTGTAGTGAAAGTAATATCAGATATATCTGTCTTGTTAATCTTAGTATTAAAGACAGACATGTACGTGTGTAGTTCCTGATTTTGTATTGTCATATTTAAACGAGCGTTCCAAGACGGAAGACAGCTTTTAAATTTTTCACATTGATAGGATTTTTGTTTGAGCCGACTGACAAAGCGTGTGGGTGTTACAAATGAATTTCGCTCAGAGATGAAAACAGATTTAGAATAAAGTTTCTTCAAAGTTAATATACTTTGCATTTACCAGCCAGGCTGATGTGGCTGTAAATCGGCATGAAAAATCAGAATGAAAACTACAAAAAGTTATCGTTATGAAGCTCATGGTAAAACCCTGATCACGCAATTTGTTTACCTTTGTAAAATGATTGGCCACCCTGAACAATCCGTGGTGATGATTACTTAAGAAAGTGTGGGAATGTATGAAGGAGATAGTCATAGAAAAAAAATATGAAGTGAACAGGAAAAGGATATGAACGATTAGGACGACGACGTCCGCTGGCACAATACGGCCATTGACTATTAAACGGTGGGAATTTAGGTTGTAACGCTGAGGCTAAAATTAACAGAAAAAAACGTCATTCGTCACAAATAGGACTATGTAAAGAAAGATAATTATGACACTTTTGTGATGTCGGCCACAAATACACTTAGAACAGGGTGTTAATAGTAACGGAAGGATGTGGAAGCCGAAAGCCGGCTGGTCACGCTGCATTGCACGTAAAACTTACGTCATCAGTAGTGTGGGATAAGAAGAACGGGGAATCGGAAGTCCGGGGGGAGAAAATGGGCTTCTATATGAAGCAGACGGGGATTTTAATCGGAAAATTAGGATTAAATCTCTAGAGGAGACCACTCAAGGAATGGCTCAAACTTAATTTGACGCCTAGAGGAGGCCATACTACAACATGGTATGATGGTATTTGTTTCTTTTTACGTGGATATTTCTCCACGTACAACCCTTATTAAGTGATACCTTTACACGTAAGAATATTGGCTTCCCGTCCTAAAAACCCTAAGAGACCAATTTCTACTCTTAAGCAAGACGACGAGCATCCCAGTCGCTTTTAGTCGGGTTGTTACCACCCCCCCCCACCACCTTTCAGAATAACGGAGAAGGAAGTGGTCCGTTTGGTGGCTGCACAAGGCTTTAGATTTTAAGGTCTTCCTTCCACCTTCGACATCAGTCTAAAGCCTTGTTTCTCCTATCTAGTGTTAGCATCCGCCTTGTGATTTTTTTTTGGTAGAATCACTTTTCAAATACATGATAAAGGCGATAACATCTCCCCAAAATATATGGTGTTCAATCCGCGCCAAAAATCAACTTGAGTCCTCAACACTTCAACTTGACCCGCTAACATTAAATTACAGCACTCAACTTTTAGCCTGTGAACAGGCCTTTGGTCGAGCGGGGAACTCAATAGCCTGTCTACAGGCTCTCTCCCCCCTTCCCTTCCCTTTCCTTGCTATTTTTTTCCCCAAAAAAAGAACCGAGAGCCTGTTCACAGGCTATCAACTTTCAACTTCACGTTTCAACATTCAAAGTTAATAATTCAACTTAAACTCGCAAAAATCAACTTGAGTCCTCAACATTCAACTTGACAGTGACTTGAGCGGCTAACATCAGCTGTAACATTAAGTTATAGCACCCAACTTTCAACTTCACGTTTCAACATTTAAAATTAATAATTCAACTTAAACTCCCAACATTCGACATGATTACCTGTTCTTGAAAATTGAGCGCGCAGCATTCTACTTATACTACAACATGCCAGTTGAACAACCAACCTTCAACTTGAGAAAACAAAACCAACTTTGCAATTTCAGTATTCAGTACTCGGCGTTATATATAAGTCTCATCATCTCTTTTAATAGTCCGATGTTAAAAAGATATTGAACTCGGGTCAGACACGATGGGTCGCGAATTCTTGACCTCGTTGTGAGGACAGCGTAAAATGTCCGTCAAAATGTATCATATGTCAAACGCTGACGTAACAGGCCAACCGCAGGGGTTGTTTCCAGTCTCCGGTCTCCCCTGGTCTCTCCTTTTGCAAAACCAAGATAGCGGTTTCTCTTGCCACTGCGGAAAAGATAATTTTTAGGTACATCTACACTACTCCTAAATCAATATGAGCAACAACGAGCTGAACAACGTTAAAGATGCTTTTCGACGAATAGCAAATCAGCTGGATGTTACGAGTCAAACGTCTGGAACACCGCAAGCCAGTCAAGCCACGAGTCAAGGTATGCCTTTGCAGATTGGCTATTTGTTGCGTTTTGCGGGAACAATTTTTTTTTCGATTAGGACCGATTGGTTTTTCTTGCTGGTAATTAAATTTTCCGATTTTCAGAAAGTACTCAGTGCCCAGACCTGATAATATATATATTTTTTATTTTATGTTAAATACGTGGAATAGAAATACATATTTTGAAATAATGCTACGTACGGTATGCGTCTCGTTTGAAAAATCCTACAAATTTGAACCCGAAAGAATTTCTTGCCACACGGTAACGATTAAGAATTTGTTGAAAAACTACAATAACAACAAAAACGAAACAAACAAGACAAATGAGCTTTTCTTTTGGAGAATTATCAGACACTTCCAACACGTGGAAGGATCGACAGAGCAAACGATGGAAAAATCTCAGTTTAAAAAGTAAAGTCAGCTGTCAATGTCCCCTGGAGTGTCCTCGTAGATGCCAGGTCCATGATCGGTCATTGTCACAATTGGTCACGCAATTTATTATGCGTAGTGTTGTTTTGAGTTTTGAAATGTTTACTGGTTTAGTCAGAAAGAATCACTGTTAGCAGTGACACATTTTACGATTGAAGGAAAAGTCCTGTTGTTGAAAATAGTCTATGTACGCTTGTTGTTATTTATGATATACAGTTTTCGCTGAGTTTTGAAAAGGGGTTATCTTTCTTACAGCTGTTCCTCCTTTATTTATTTATGATCAATAGCGCTCTTCAAAAGAAAAAAAAAGATGGTGCACGGAAAGAGATATATATCGTGGATTTTTTCATAGGGAATAACTGCGCCAAGTCAAAGTTAACTGTCTTTAAACCTTTGAAACTAGAGGGGTATTCACAAATGTTATTTCTTATTTCATTTTTTGTATTTTTCTACAATGTATGAACCGGTATTGTCACGTTCCCACACGAATATGGGAGGCACTGGAACCCCAGCAATTCCTGACAGTAATTCTCTGAATTATTCAGCTGCATCTAGTACAGCCTCGCAAGAACATAAGATGTTGTTTGCCACCTATTCACGAACCCCTGCCCAAAGAAACACCTACTCCGGCTCCGGCAAAGGCAAAGAAAGGCATAGGCAAACGAGTGCCGACTTGTACGCTAAAGTTTTTTTGTCTCTCACGGACCGACGCATAAAAACCGCCCACTGCCGTGAGAGACAGGACTATTTTGATCAATGCGGGCCTAGGGAATGTTAGAATCCAGTTTAAAACAGCCGCCAGCGGTGTAGAATGCCACTAGGAAATCGTGTCGAGGTTTCCAAAACTGTTGGAAACTGGTTACGAGTTGCTACTTTATCAGCGAGGAGAGGATGCGGGCTTTTACAATATTGCTACTAAACGGGTGGATATAATTGACCTTTAGGAACGATCAAGGTATAACTCTGTACACTTCGGTTTGTGGTTTTTAGCATAGCCTACGTAGCAAACATATTCTGAGCGAGCTCCTCTTTTTTTCCCCCTGCTACGCCGGCTGTTTTTAACCTTACTGGCTGTCAGTTAGTCCTACCTCAGTAACATCTGGATTCATGCATTGTTGGACTAAAATAATTTTATTTATGGAAATCACCGAAATGCAAGGACGCTTCAGAAGGAATCGTTTCTGTTGCTCATTCTCTCTAATTTCTGTATTTACTGGCGGTTTGGACGATTCAGGCGCCGTAACGCACTAGTACGGTAAAGGCTTAATCCAAAGTTACAGCTCATCCCCAGGGGTCCACTGACAGGAGAAGAGGCCCACTACGTAGCGGTAACAACTCAGCCACCGCTTATCACCATTAAACGAAAGCGCATTAATGCAAGCTGATTTGTCATACTTGATTATAAGTCAATGAGCCTTTCCTTTCTTAGCCGATTTTATAACAAAGGAGAACATTACCTGAAATTTTGATAATTGGTTTTATTTTTGGGTTCAGGCATCGGAAACATTTCAGAGATGGTAGACGTCAGTGTTAAACAGGAAATATCGTTATTTAGTCATGGCATACAGAGCAAAATTTTCCTTCCAATCGTGTTTTTACACTGAAGATTAATGTATTTAAAATATGAAAGAATACCATTCCTGCGGCAGTGCGTATGAAGCAGAGACAACTTATCTCCGTCTTTTTTGTGACTGAAATAGCGGAAATAAACTTTTTTCTCCATGCACGGATCTAAGTATACCGTGGACCCTATGCAGTGCTTATAGAAGCAGAGACAATTGATCTCCATCTTTTTTGTGACTGAAATAGTGGAAATGAACTTTTTCTCCATGCACTGAACTAAGTAAGCTTTATGGACCTTATGTCCTTATGCTCGTCGTTGTTACCTCCCTTACCTGCACTACTTGAAGAGGCATGAAAGAAGTATACCGCAAGTAGACAAATTAAATTCTGCAATGCTGATCGTACTACGTAAAAATTAACTCTGCACGACATCAACACCACACAGCTGTCTATGGCTACAACCCCGCTCTGTTTTGAGTTCTTTCGGTGTCGTGTTGATTTCTTGCAGAGTTAATTTTTACGTAGTACGATCAGCATTGCAGTATTCTCCTTGCAGAATTTAGTATGTCTACATTATTATTTTTGCTGATCAGGTCTTTATGGATCCTACGTTCTTCGGCGTATTCGTTTGCGGTCCTGTGCAGTCTTTATACCGCAAGTTTATTTTGTCGGAGTTCTCTTCATTGTCAAGTCAGTCTGAATTGAATACTCGTTGCTCGAAAGATCGGAAAGGAAAGTTAACCACTGTATAACCTGAGAAGTTTAACCCTAAAAATGAAGCAAAATCAACTAAAAAAAAGACCGCTTTACACAGGAAATTGTTAATGGAGCAAATAAAACGTCTTCAAAGCTTTTCTCGGGGAGCCAGACAAGTTATACTGAGATAATAACAGTCAATACAATTACAGGGTGTCCCGAAAGTTCGTTCCTCTAATTTCATGCACTATAACTTTTGACCAAAACTTTATTTTTTACATGAAATTTCTAGGGGATGTTTATTTCTTTATCTAGTACATGTATTCAGAATTTTAGTAGCTGGTATGCCCTTTTTATTTTTTTTATCACATTCTGTAGCCGTTGTGGCATGGAGAGAGATACAGCGTGTAGACCCACGGATGATCCATTTTGAGCTTTTTATCACCTGGTGCACAGGAGCCAGTTCAACCCCCAAACAATATTTTTTTAGTTTGGGCAGCTAAAAAAGTACATTTTGGACATTCACCCAGAAAAGATAATCATGCCTGCCCCCTTCCACAGCAAGGCTTTTGTACTTCTTTACAAATTGGAGACGAGCTGGGCGTTACTTGGCAGACTAAGCAAAGGGTTTTTTGCCATCTCAGGGGTCTCTAATTTTAAACAATCGCTTTTCATAACCCTTTCTGGACTTGACTTGCTGACTATTTGAAAGCTTCCTCGTCGAGTCTCCTATTTTGTATCTTGCCTTCTTTACAACTATTTTAGCAGCATTATTCAGGACGTTTGGTCTTCCCCTTCGTTTCTTGCCTTCAAAACCTTCATTTCCTCATGATCGGTTTACCATCCAACACTAGCATTTTCCAGTTTTTTATCAGTTTCTACTACAGATAAGCCAGTAAATCGAAGCATACATGCTTATGCTTTCACTTAGCTGAACGTTTTTGCGTGAAGGGGGTTTATCTTTCGTGATATTCACAAAAAACAAGAAAGGAGGGCGAGTAATTTGGGCTATAAAATACAAATAATATGTGGTTTGAAAATATACTCGCGCACGCGCACCTTTGGCTTGGAAGTACACAAATATAATATTCGATTCAACAGATGGCACAACAAGTATGAAAATAGTGAATTACATTGAAAGACAACTTTTGTTTAAATGATTTGCTTACCAAGTCCAATCATACCAAAATACATACTTATAAAGGAGAGGAACGAACTTTTGGCACACTCTGTAAACCCACTCGTGAGCTACTCGAGCTGTGTGCTGGTCTAGTAAGCACAAGGAGCATGGGACGAGCCCGCGCAAGCAACAGGGGCGCCAAAAGACTGTTTTCTGAAAAATATCTGTTCGGAGAAACAAAATTTTCTAGAATTTTCTTTTGCTCGAGGAAGGGTAAAAATTTCTAGATGGCCATTCCATTCGTGCACAATTTTCGAAGGTAATCTAACAAATTCCCTACTGGTTTCTGAGGGTTTTATATTTCGCATTTCGCTCCCCAGGTTAAGCTACACTGCAGTTATTTTCGTAGAAAAAAGAAAACCTAAAATTTTCGATGAAGTGAAGAATCACAAAAACTCTTTTTTTGTAAAACTTTAAATTGCATCTAAAATTTTCGGGAAAATTACACTGAAGCCCTTGTAATTTCGTGAAGACTCAAGTTGCCATGGTTTACCGAACACATACCAATAATGGCAACTTAGAATGCATTCCTTACGATAGAAAAGTACTCTGGACAGCCTATAAAGTGTTTTCTATGCATTTAGGAGGGAATCATTACTGAGTGCCCCTGAAGAACATGAAGAAAGGAGAGGGGAGGGGAGGAGGGTAAGACTTAACTTTTTTGGAGACTTGCTGCTGAAGCTGATGACTTTTATGGTTAGCAAATACCAGGAGTCATTAATAACCCCATTGTAAAATTATAATAAATATAACTATGAGGAACTGGGGACAGAACTGAGTGAAATATAAAAGTAACCTCTCGATATTAAAGGAACAATTAACTGATTAAAATCAGACTAGAATGACTGAAAAAAAAGTCATTTTATTTGAAAGAAACCTTCCACACCTTTTGCGCCTACGAATAAATGTGCATTATGTTAGTAAAGACAAAAAGAGCTGTGCTCGTCGAAGCACATCGAGGAGTTAGCTGAACAGGGGCACCCCACTACGGTTTCCTTCCACAAAACACACATTGAAAACACTTTTTAAGCTATCCAGAGTACTTGTAGATTTCTATAAATGCCTCCAAGCGGCGCTATAAAGTATCTGTTCCGTCATCCTAGCGGAACTTGAGTCTTTTCATGGAAATTACTTGGGCTTCAGTCTTATTTTCTCGAAAATTTTAGAGGCAATTTAACGTTATAAAAGTTAAGTTTCTCTCCCATCATACTTTTGAATCCGAAAATTTTAGGTTTCCTTTTTTCTACGGAAAAAATCCTAACCTGGGGAGTGAAATTTGAAAAATTAAACGTCAGAAAAACGTAGCTAGGGAATTTATTTGATGAGCGTCGAAAATTGTACAGGAACAGAACTGTCATCTAGAAATTTTTAGTCTCCCTCAAGTAATAAAAATTTCTAGGCAATATCTGCTTCTCCCAAGAAACGTTTTACAGAAAACAGTCGTTGGGTGCCCCTGGGGCTACCGAATACTCCGACAATCCCAGCGAGTAACAAGAACGAGATCGGAACCCGGGAATTGATCTAATTAAATCCAATATTCCAAAGTAAATTGGCCATCATAACTTCCTCAACCTTTTGTTTTCCCGACAGTGGAAAGAAAAATATAACCGGCATATATAACAAGTCATAAAGTAGTTTTTGATTGAAAATGCTTTTTGATATTTTTGGGAAATCAAAGATATGCTGAGCCTTTAAGGCTTTCGTAGTAAAACATCTTGGTCTCATGCCTGACGTGTATTAAATACTAAAAAATGGAAACCATCATTTGAAGAGTGCTTTCCAGCCCTGTGATAGATCAGAATCATAGTACTTTCTAGAAGTGACTGAATAATGCCAGGCCTTCAAACAATTTCTCACTGAATATGCACGCAAAATAAACCGCAAAAGAATTCGGATTAAAATATGCAAAAAGCAAGTTAAAATGTCAATCATTCTAATGATTCAAAGACTATATATTAATAACCCACTCAAAGGACCAATATTTTAAGATGACCGGATTTAAGGTTGAAAGGACATTTACAATATGCTATGATATACTTAGACAGAGTCAAGAGACTAGTCTGGTCAGACGTTAGCTGCTTCTTGATTGAAGCATATTTTTGAAAGAAACTAAAGTGTACCTCTTTAAACTTTTATGTTGGTCTTTAGCTTGCAAATTATGTTAAGTTAACCAGTATAACTTCGCATTAGAGCCGGCATCGAAGGAGGTTATAATTTCGAACTTCATCATCGGCACGATACAAAAGAACAAAAAAGTCTTTTAAATCAGCAGGAGCTTTCATTCTTGCGTACGAAGAGTTGTTAATCTAAACATGCTGCTTAAGTTGTCTAAAACTCCAGTAAAATAGATTTTGAGTTCAATTGTACAGCAGTTTTGAGCCGTCTTGTTTTAAACTGCTTGGCAAGAAACCAGAAAGCAATTGGATCTGTCACTGTGACAGTTTCAACAAACCGCAAACTGAAATACCTAGCCCGGAACAACCCAGAGAGATCATTCTCGAAAGGCATGAAAATGGTGAAAGCAACAGCTATTTTCTTACCTGAATCGATAGGAAACAAGTTATCTTACTCAAACAGCAATAATTTGACTCACCTTGCTCACATTGAGGAAAGAAACAAAATGGTTAAGTTAATGTCCCCCGCTTAGATGTTCCATCTGAGTGTTGGTATAACTATAATTTCTAGCGCTTAAGTAATTTTTGTTTAAAGGAATACGTTACGAAATAACTCAGTCGAGTAATTCATAGCCAGAGGGCGATTAACAAAAATTCCTAGCAGACTTATTTCTGCGTTTGGTTCTTAAAATCCTGGCATGTGAATACTATGGGCAGTATGCAATTATGATTGACGTTGTCTTTTATTTGATACTGTTTCAGTCAACGAGCTTTGAGAAAAACGGTTGTTTGCTTTAATAATTACTTGCCTGTGAGACCAACTGCGAGATTCTATTATTTGATATTAGCGTCACAACTGAAAGAATATCTGTGAATAAGAATGATGAATGGTGATAGAGTACCATATGTCACGACTATAACACTGATGCAACAGCGCTCTTTAGCCAAACTAACTGACAAGGTGTGTAGTAACGCTAGTTTTAGTCAGCCCTTAATAATGGACACCTTAGGGACAGACGCCACTGTCCACAAAACAGAAGAATCCAAATCAACTGTCCCCAGGGTAGTGGAAAAGTATGAGTACTCTCTTGACGGTTTTCATCTTGGGGTTGCCAGGGGCACCCAACGTCAATTTTCGGAAAATATCTGATCGGAAGATGATTTGAGATCTAGAATTTTCGGAACATTTGTTGTAGGATTTCTTGCTTGCCTGCCACTCCTAGGATTTTCGAACATCTAAAAACTGGTATAATTACCATTTTTATCGGATTTTTACCCTAAAAAGGTCACCTAGAATTTTCGGGAGCCTTTTTTCTGGCTGAAATTTTCGAAACGGTGAGTTTGGATCCCTATAATTTTCGGATCGCTAGTCTTTCAGCTAGGAAATCCGAACAGATGAAAACTTTTTAGGGGATTAAAATATGCCTATATCTACCGTTTAAATACTAAAATACGTTAAACAATGCTATATTTAAGTGGTTTTGAACTATTATCTCCTTGGGTGCTCCTGGGTTGCGCTATTGAAACAGTAGAGAGGTCAAGCACCACGTTTACGTCAAACGGCAAACGAGAATTTGTACCACGTGACCAAGTCTCCCCTTAACTTGTCGTGTACTGTTCATTATTTCTACACATAAATTAGTAGTTTCACGCACTGATTTTTTATCCACAAGAATTGTCTTGACTTGTTTTTATCTGCTCATCAAGTTCTGTTTTGAGAAATTCTCAACTTGAATCTGATCTTGCCCGTTTGCCGTACAAACGTGTAGCGGCAATGTCACTAGTTACCCTGAGGTGACAAAACTAAGTGTTTTCATTTTTCCTCAGCTTATTCGTCGTAAAATGATGGCTCAGAACTGCCTAAAGAATAGTTCAATTTTTTAACTTACTAGAATTTGGACAACTTGGGCAAACATGTAAGATAAACAAAATATGGTACTCCAACTTCTTTGTTCCCATTTACTGACGTTATTTCAGTTGTGTCTGGTGTCAGTAGGCCCGAGGTTGGCCTACGAACTTTGGAGTTGGGATGTGTCGGGAGCGTGGATCATGGAATCACACTAGTTTTCACATGTCTGGAAAATCCCAGACGATCGGGGATTTAACTGTTTTCCAACCGTCCCAGATTTTGCCGACTAAAGAATCGTCTGGGATTGTCGAGGACAAATCTCCGGAATAGGGAGCGTTTCATTTTCCGACGCGTCCCCGCAGATATGGCTTAGGCCCTAAAATCACGATTTCGGCTTGTAATTAGTTCAACTCTTCAAGATTTGTTTAGAGTATTCCGGTTCCTGATACGCTTCTCACTTTCTGTTTCACGCGCGCATGTCTTGTGTCATGCAAATCAGCTAAGAAATGGTATCTAATGCGCATGTGCATCTGCAGCGGTGCACCTTTAACTCTCATGTCTAACTATGAACCAGAAACTCAATTTTCCTTGCCACCTTTCAATCTCGATGATACCGCCCCAGTCTGGACCAAAATCCCCTATCCCGGTCTAAACTGCTTATAAAAAAACCCGGTCCTTGACAGCAGCACATAGATAAGGATGATTGGTTGTTACGGTACTCTGACTTGTTACGGTGCTGACGGTAATCGCAGTGGATAATCATGGTAGTTGCAGACCTTTGGTAGTTGCGGTAATCGTGGTGGTCATAGTTTTTTTAAAAGAGTGGTAGTGTATCTGAGTTAGGGAATTATCGACCAATACCTGTCGTTTCTCCCGCTTTCAGTACAGTACTGGAAAGATTTGTATATGACCAACGTGTTTCCTATCTGGAGAAAGAATGTCTACGTTTTAACTTTCAGTTTGGTTTTCGAAAGGGATATTCCACTGAATATACCATTCTAGAAACCCTAAGGAATTTAAAATCAGCAATTGATGATGAAAAAATAGCATGTGGTATTTTTTTGTAGATCTTTCAAAGACATTTAATACAATCAACCACCTTATTTTATTAGGAAAAATGAATAAATACGGGATCCGAGGACTTCCCCATGCACGGTTTTCAAGCTATTTAACTAATCGTAAGCAATATGTCAAAGTTTTACAAATTAAACCACCTCCCATCAGTAGCTGCACTGTGGTATTGGCCAACTCGAAAGCTTTTCTCCTTTAGCCTATACACACTTTTCTAAAGTATGCTTATTATGACATGGTAAACTACAGTCTCAGTCAAAATGGTTGGGACACTTTGGGGTCTCCTTGTCCCCTCAATGTTGGTGTACAAGATTGGGTGACCAAACCGCGATAAACAACTTTGAGAGGGACGAGGTGAGCACGAGAAGGGAAAAA
>CALNXK010000214.1:0-62500 GCA_942486035.1 Porites lobata | reverse complement strand
CTGTGTCTCCATTTAGCAGGCATTCTTAAGTACTATGACACACAAATAAATATCATTATTATTACTCATAAATTTGGGTATATACTAAAAAATGTTTCTGCAGTGCTCGCCAGTGCATTTTCTTACGTTGGTGGGTGACGCTATTGAAGCGAAAGATACTTTGTAAGTTTTCATAAAAGCATGCACAATTCGAGAAACTTAAGGGCTGCTTTCTGAAATAAGAATTGATTAGAATACGTGACTGATTGTCGAACTGATGACAATATGTATACAGCTATTGCGAGAAAGGTTGTCGGAGAAAGTGCACGCGACCATCCCGAAAGGTATTGTGGGTCGGTTTGAGTTCACTTTTCTTCAAAGAAATTTGAAAGAATGGCACGAGAGGTCATGGACGTATGTTTGCGAGTGCTAAAGAAAAGCAACAAAAGTAGGTTTGACAGCTACAGAATCAGGAATCAGGAACAATGTATCGACAACCTTTCTCGAAGTAGCTGTATACACCTAATTGCGTTGTCTTAGAAAAAAGAAAAAAGGAAAAAGCCAAATAGGAATCAAGTATTATAGGCTAATTAAGCCACTTTCTCAGGGTGGATTCATTCGCAGCCGTTGCTCTTCCCAGCTGGAAATTTTTTTTTATTGTTTTTCAGCTTAAAACAATAGCAAATTCCAACAGGCAAATATGACGTCCGTGTGCGGATGCTGCAAATGAATTCATTAGGCTTACTGCAGGCCTAATTAATTTCTATTTGGCTTGTTCCTTTTTTTATTTTTCTATGACAACGGTTTTGCAATTGGGTGTATACAACCCCGGGGATTTAGAAATACAAGTTGGTCCGACATTACCCAGCTTTTATTAGCAGCAATAACCGCGTTCAAAAGTTTCTCAAAACTAAATTAAACTTTACCCAAGTCCAACAAGGTGTTCAACAACTGATTTGACTGATCAGCATAGCTAATAATACTAAGTTTTAATCTTCTCCATCAATATCTACGCTGAGAAATGGCCGATATTTCGCGACGTCACCACTGGTTTCCCAGATCTCAGTGGTGCTTTCGATTGGTTGAGTCAAATTTCCTTGTGGCACGACCAATCAGAAGTACTACCCAGATCTGGGTAGGGACATGCCAAGAGTAAGAAATTTCTGCGCTCGTACCTCAGGCGTCATTTCGCGGGAGAAACAGTGGTGGCGTCTCGAAATGTCGGCTGTTTCCTCAGGCCAACAATATCAAATATTTTGATAATTGTTAGTATAGGTAATAGTATGATTTGTAGTGATATTTGTCATAAATACCACGAGTGATATTTCGAAATTGTTATACATAATTTCACGAGCCGTTAGGCGGGTGAAATTTGAGACAATTTTGAAATATTACGAGTGGTATTTATGCCAAATATCACGTACATTCATGCTATTATTTGTTTATACTACTACCCGCAAAGGTTTTGTAATTTTCACATCTAGGTATTTCAAATTAAGCTGAAATACCACTGCTCTAAGCCAATCAAATTGCAGCTATTTCTCCTGTAGTAGTATAAACGTAAGAATTGTATATCAATCAATGCAGTGAGACTGCACTGCTCTGAGCATTTATGTTATAGAGCAACATTTAAAAGGTGATTATGATGAAAATGGAGTTCTAGGCGTAACCAAAGACGTTAGGTCAGTGAAGCAGTACACACCTTAACACCGTAGCCACACAATAACAGTAGCCATACACAACTTATACTGTTCACATAACTCAGAGACATAGTTGAATCTACTCAAATATTGTAAAAATATCAAAATCGGCAAAGATACATGCTAATTGCACATCATGTTTACAAAATTGTTAAAAACCCTGAATGAACTTACAATAATAAAAACTGAATGATTTTAAGTTTCAAACTATGATGGAACTATTAACATTGCTCAAGGGATAACCTATTAAGAAAATTGTTTTGAAACGTTCGTTTCGAATTCTTAGCCTGAGTATCAGGCCTTCCGACGGGGCTAGGGGAGAGGAGATTTTAGATGGGGGAGGGGGGAGGGGGAGAAGAGAAAGGAAGGCCTGACACAAAACCATTCAGCAAATCGTGTGACACATCCAAAATCTGGATGTGGCAGTGATTGGATAACACACAATACCCCCTGACGTCACCGACCGCAAGAGCGATCGGCAAGGAGACGGTCATTGAAATTTTTCATAGATGTTTTGATTTCATGTTACCGGTATGTGATGCTTTTACGGACAGAGACGCAGAGAGGAATTCAAAAAGGCTCTAGAGGGCGCTCTCAAGTTCTTTCCTGGAATAAAAATAAAACCCGAGCAAGAATTGTGTTTTCAAGGCCTCGTAGTTTAAAGGAAACATGTACTCGAAGTAAGGAAAAGCCTCATATACCATCTTCGGCCGAAACTATGTCCAAGTATTGGTTTCACAAGACCGGGACAAAGAAGACGAGATCAGTGTTTCAGATATCTAAGTTCAGATTTACAACATCCTGCCGTTAAAAGGGTATTGTTACTGTAAATGAAAATAGAGCGAGGTAGCCATGTAGCCGCGGGGATATAGCCGACAGCACCAATGCTTTTAAAAAGCT
This sequence comes from Porites lobata, assembly GCA_942486035.1. Lineage (NCBI taxonomy): Eukaryota > Metazoa > Cnidaria > Anthozoa > Scleractinia > Poritidae > Porites > Porites lobata. Next base: position 59,921 of record CALNXK010000214.1, on the reverse strand, counting down.
TGACTTTGTTTGTTGCGGTTACGATAACGTACGTGATTGGAATTCGTTCGCTTCCTCTTCCAAAATCTTCTCACTTTTGAAATGTCTTAAGCTCAAGCGGGCGCCATCATATTTCGCCAACGGGATTGACCTTTGCTATAGGCTCTCACTTGTTTTGAACTAGTAACAGCTTTCACGAGCTCTCTGTGAAGTGGTGGAATCTGCTGCCGCTTGATAATTTCTAGGCATAGGTGTGTCACTATCGCACCTTCCTATATATTCTAACAGCTCCTTTCAACCACCCGAGAATACGAGGGATAACACCAGCTTTTTAGCTGCCAGACAAGCGCCTGATTTAACCCTGTAAACAAAAGCAATTTACAATTTTCCGGGCACACGTTTGTTTACAAACAGAGCGTTGGCGATCTTACACTAGCACAATTCCTAAACCCTGTTATAACTCCTCATAAACGGCAGGTTTTACATTACAAGTATTCGAAAACTCCTCATTGAAGGTTTCAGAAAAAAGCGAAATCGTAGCAACACAACCACCGGAGCTCGGCCCGACCGTTAAGTGAGATTTATTTTAGGTGAGCTTTTTGACACGTGAAGCTGACAACCCAATGACCGGAAGTTACTATTGGATGGTATCGAATCATGCTGTGTGAGGGTGGAATTTTGCCCACAAAATCTCATGAAATAGAAATATTCCCCAAGTATTAAGAACCTACATCAAAAATTTGTCTTCTAGTTATAATTATGGTAACTTATTTTTGCCCTCACCAAAATTTGAGAGGTTGCTCCCAGTTAGATACAAGTTCATAACAATTTAATTTCAAGAAACACCCAATGATGGTTTCCTCCCAAATACACAAAAAAACACTTTTTAGGCTATCCAGAGTACTTTTAGATCTCTAAAAATGCATTATAAACGGCGCTATAAAATGTGCTTTTTTTTGTCATCCTAGGGGAACTTGAGTCTTTCGAACCTACAAGGGCTTCAGTATTATTTTCCCAAAAATTTTAGTTGTAATGAGAATTTTTCTGATTCCTCTCTCCATCACATTTTTGGATCCGAAAAATTTTAGGTTTCCTTTTTTCTACGAAAAAATTCCTAACCTGGGCAATGAAATCTGAAAAAATTAACTTCAGAAAATCGTAGGGAATTTATTACATAGGTTTCAAAAATTGTACATGAATGGAAGGGTCATCAGAAATTTTTAGCCTTCCTCAAGTTATAGAAAATTCTAGGCAATATTAGCTTCTCCGAAAAGATATTTTACAGAAAACAGTAGTTGGGGCCCCTACTTGGGTGCACTAATTTCTGGGAAGGTTTGAGTGGAGGAATAGTTAGTTATGATTGGTCAATGGTATCCAAGGCAACCATTAAGAACTAGAACGATCCTAGAAGTCGTTGAGCCGGAAGCTCGTACCCATTCCTCTTACATTTTATGGAGTGGGGAATTCTGTTCAACCCAAAATCTCTTAGAGCAGTCAACATTCTCCATAAAATTTCACTGTGTACTCCAAGGGTCATGAGAATAAAGAAAATGATCGCCAAGTGAAAAAGGCCTTGACGGGTAAAAAATTGTATCAGAAACACTTGTGAAGGCAAGACCACAACGACAAACCAGTGACATTTATCTTTTTAGTAGCCTATCATTTTCTGTTTATCTCGCATATGTAACGTTCATCCTTTATCTGTATTCACTTTTCTTTCATAGCCCCCGTTGAAGGTTTGTGTTGCAAATATAATATCTGGAAACCACTTTATTTTTGTTGTCTTTCTTAATTTTTTTCTACTGTTTTAAATTTAAAACTTGACTGTTAAACACTTTTCCCCTCGTGAATCAGTACAACAGCAACTTTATGGAGAACAGTTGTACAATGATATTAGGATTTCTTGCAAGGATTAAGAAAGAACGCCTATAACTACCCACTATATATGATCGTCCATAAAGTTACTAGCTTCAGCAAGAAGCCAATCTTTCAACTGGGTAATTTTGAAAAGGCTTTTATCAATGAAATAGTTATTGACACGGTTTTGTATGAACAGAAAACCAAACATAAGCAAAATCATAAACTTGAAAGTTCAAACGTTTTTCCTGAAAGTTTCAATTCCCACCTTTGCTCTTCAAACAATGCTCCAAAAACTTTGGGGGGACAATGCGTTATATGAACTGCAGCTAAATTAACCGATTTTTGCGGAGCATCAAATTAAAACCTGGACTTTTTTTCGCAGCAAAATTGAACATCAGATTATAGCTTACCTACACAAGCAATCAAAAACATTTTTTGTTCATGTTCTGGGTCTCCATCCATTTATAAAGTTCATCAATTTTGCCTGCTCAAAGACATTATCGACTCCAAGTGATGATAACAGTTCTTTATCAAATGTCAAAAACAACTTTCCATCTATCTGGTTGCTAGAGAAGATGTCAACATGCTTCTCTAAGTTGAGCTTTCTCAGGCATTCACCCAATTCTGCTACAGACATACTGCTGAGATCATCAGGGAAATCAGATGAAGAATAATCCTGGTTTGTACTGTAAGTGGCTGAACTCGAAGAGGAACAGGTCATTTTGGATGACTTGGAAGTAGTCTTCCGGAAGAATTTTGAGAGCCAGGTTCCTTTACTCTGACCGTGTCTCGGCTGAGGTTTCATCGCCGTGGAAGTTACTTCACTATTTTGATACACAGGGTATTCCGGGTATAAGTAATCGTGTTCTTCACTGGAATCATCAAAATCACTGTCTTCAGTGTTCAGGTAATCTTCTTCATCATAATCATCATCGTCATTATCATCACCATCACCAAGAGAAGGAAAATACTGGTGAGCTTGACGCCTACGATGTCCTGGTGGCTTTGGGAGTGTTGGCGGTGGTGCTTTAGGAAGCGTCTGAGGCGTTTCACGTTCCATGTCAAACTCCTCGGGATATAGGTAGTCTTCTTCTGCTGAGTCTGGTTGGTTATCGTCATGTTTGTAACCTTCCAAGTGGTTATCATTTCTTGGCTGAAGTGATGCAGTTCGAACAGGAGGAGGTGGACATTCGTCATGTCCATCACTGGGCATGTTCTCAAAAGACTCTCTGTCTCCATGCTGTTGCAGCTGCGATGGTGCGTGCGTTGGCGATAATGGTGGCGAATGCAGATACTCTGGTTTTGGAGGTCGCGGTGGAGGAATGTCCAAATAATCATCCGACGAATCATCGTTAACTTCCAATAGAGAACTAGTGGAACCTCGAGGAGGAAGTTGAGGTCTTACTTCCACATAATCGTACAGCACATCAACATTGGGCTTCTCTTCTACTCTCAGGTAGTTTGATAGAGATAATTCCACCTTTTCCAGGTCAGCGCCGTCGTGGATTTCTCTGCAGAATCTAGCGTACGTGTTATCGCCACTTATAGCTCCTTCTGCAGGGTGTACCGTTACATCTAAATCAGTAGGAATCATTACAACCGTGACAGTATTGTCCCATCGACTCGTAGCAATGATTGTTGACTCTTCAAGTTTTTCTTTCAAGAGAACGGAACCAAAAGACAGTAAATCAATGTCTTTGTTTACATCGTGTATCAGGGTTTCACAACAGCTGAATTTCACACGAACTGGAAGCTTAAATGCGGACTGGGAGTTTAGGACCTCTTGCAAATGAAATGTTTCTGCTTTCGCTAAAGGAACGAAGGCAGCTTTGAAGCTCAGAGGAAGCTTCACAAGGTCCCTCGTTTTATTGGAAAACTCGCAAAGAACATATTTTTCGCGATATTCCTCGACGGTTTTTACCAGTTTTAAAATGTCGCCCGCTTTTAACCCGAACGACGGTGGACTGTCGTGCACAGCTTTAATAAACTTAATAGAGGGTTCGTTGACAATGTCTTGCACACTGTAGTACATGTCCTGGCAGAATGTGGGAAGTATTTCCACCTTGCCCGGAAAATTTATGGGAATGTAGAAAGGTTTCCTATCCGCGGCTTTTGTAAACACCTTGTCGGTTCTTTTGGTGTAGTGCAAAGTGAGAATCTGCTCTGCTGAAAGCGTATTAGCTTCTTCTTCACTGTATAGTCCATGTTCGACTTTAACCAACTGCGGAAGAGAAAAATAGTCGATAAACCCCTTTAAGGAGTAAGATGTTGTGCTCCAGGTGATGTCATCAAACATCATGCGCTTGTTAAATCGACAGCGTGATCAACACTGTACACAATTTGGAAGACGGAAGAGCTGAATTGTGGTGAATTAGTCGCTAACTTAGCAGACCATAACGGGAGTTGTTTTGATAGAGCTGACAATGACTGAATCGATCAACAGCTTCGTCACTTCAGAATCCAAGTGTGTTCTTCGAGAGCCGTTAATCAACAGTTAAATAGTGTAAAATATATTTTCATCCTGGTTCGTCCCTTAAATCGTCTTTGTTTTTACGACTGCTACCGCTCATGCGCATGGCAAAGAGAAATGAAAGCGTGACGTTTATCAATAAAATCTGCCTCTCAATCGATCGGTGGTTCCATTCGTTTTTGTCTTCATTCAAATCAGCGTGTGTAGTGAAATGAATGAATTCTAATATTGTTTATCGTCAAATTTTTAGCTATATGATAAAGGCACTGCATAAAATCTGACTGTGACGGCGCTTCAAATCGATATAAAATCATGATAACGAGTGCGGTTTAGAGAGCCTAGAATTCCTTTTCGAATTACCCACTCAATTCAACTGAACCGTGATCAGTTCCCCTTTTAAACTTTCTTAAGAATATGAATCGGCTAAAACCATATATATTTCAATTTGGACAAGTCGTGACTAGTTTGGCTGGCATCATTCAGGAATTTACATGTTGTCGATTGTTTGAGCAACATGAGTGGGGTAAGAAAGTGCATGCGGAAATGCAACAAAATCAGGCAGATTTAAAAATGTTTGTGACATTCAAAAATAATTTTTTCCCTAGAGAAACATTATTTTTGGATAGAACTCAACAAGGAAATGTTTCAAGCTTTTGGGGGTTTTATTAGCCTGCTTAAATACCTTGTTAGGTCAGTAATTAAGACTAACGCCACCCCCTCTAAAATTTCTTTTTTTAGCTTGACTGACCTCAAGCTATTATACATAAATTGCGCTCGTCTAAGTGTCTTGGTGATACTGTCATAAGCTGAGCAGTGAAACTCGGAGTGAACACGTAGTACGGTAAACATGAACGATCTGAACGATTCCAACTGGCTCTGCAATTTCGTGGTAGACTGCCGTCTTCCTGAAACTATAAAGGTTGTCGACGGGTACGAATCTCTTGATTCAGAGCAATTATCGTGGTGTCAAGACGATATTGTTAACTTGCATACTTTAAAGGAAGAGTCTCGAATCATAGCCCGAGATGTGAATGGAAATCACTTTTCGATCCCTTTGACTTATACTGGCAAAATATTCGAGATTATTCCAATGGGATGCGCTGACCGATACGAAACGGTCGAAGAGCTTCTGGTTCCCTTTCCAAAGTATGTTCGATCGCTACGAGATATACCAAAAAGTGATGTGGCTGTTGGAGGCATAATTGAACTCCTAGAAGCATCGCAGAACGGCCGAGGTCACAAGCAAATTAAGTGCAGAGTGATGGGAAGCACTCGCACTATACTTCTTTCCAGTAACCAGTTGGGACCTTTTGAGACTCTCCGAAATGCTTCTCCAATATGCATTAAAGATGTACTAACTCAAACTCCCCTTCCAACCAGGGTACGAGTCTTAACAGGCAAAGCTAAAGCGTTCAATGAATGTAATACAAATCCGCTTGTGCCGTTCGAAGGATTGTTTGTTCTGGAGCAAGCAGTGAAGCAAAAAATTCTAATTGTTTCAACCTTGGTGGAGAAACAGTTGCGAATTTTGAAGATGCCAATCGACCTAGAAATAACGGTTAAAAGAGCGAAGTTAAATATTCGCCCAAACGTATTCTCCCAAATTTGTCATTTAATCGAAAGTGAAGTTAATATAAATTCTACAATCACATGCGGCAGCACTGGAGACGCGTCTTGGTACTTTGACAACATCAGCGATGACTTGTACGGAAAGCTGGAAAGTGATAACAACGAACTCTATGAAGAATTACGGCCGCTTCTTCCACCTCGAACGCCGCCTCCAACTTCATTATCAGGTGGGTTGCCCTCGAAGCGAAATGGTATAAACAACAAAAAGGCTGAAGCTCGCTATGCTCCACCTCCCAAGCCAAAACTGTTGGGGAAGCCCTCTGCGCCAGCCGTTCAAACGCATGGCAACATCATGCTGGCTGCTCCTCCTCCTCCAGCTGCAAAAAAGCCTATGCAGCCCACCTCGCTAAAGCCACCGCGGCCAGAAACTATTACTGCTAAGAGAAACACTCCTGGTCAATGTGTTTCACAGTCTGGGCGAGAACCCGATAGTGCACCAAGGCATGAAGCAGGAAGCCCAAAGGCTCCCGGTGCTGAAAAGATGGCAGTTCAAAGACACGGAAAAGAATTCATGGCAAGACTACTGGAGAAGGTAGATACTAAAATGAATGCGAATCTAGAAGAGCAAGAGGGTCGCGAAGATACATATGACACGATATCCGAAGTTTTGTCAAAGCAGCAGTCAGGTCCAGTCAGCGGAGACACGCTCGCCAAAGCCAGTCCCCATCACATAGCTTCACAACAACAAGACGACCCTGCAGCAGAATTTCGAAAAATTTTGCAAAACCTATCAGTATCTGAGGTCAGCGAGTGGTTGATAAAGCTGGGATTAAATCAGTATGTGAAATTATTCGTTAAAGAGGTCGTAGATGGGACAATGTTACTGGAGATGGATGACGAAATGATGCAGTGTATTGGAATTAACAACGCTCTTCACAGAAAGAAACTCCTCATGTTCATTCAGCGCGGTTGGACTCCGAAGCGAAATTAAGATGATTTGTTTTGCTGATATATTTTGCTGCATTTTCTGATTGTGAGCATTTGAACTCCTATATTAACATTTATTTCTGTTATTATAGTTTTTAATAATAATTTGAGTCGGTTGCCAGATTTTCAGTTTAGAGTAATTCCTCAAATCTTGAGCCTCCCGCGAAGGCGGAAGCGTTTTTGCGGAAAGAAAATATATAAAACATATTCAGCTCTACGTTTTCATGAGCATTAAAGGCTGACAGAGAGAGTTTTTGAAAACTTAAATTTAGGTCCTCACAAACGACCGACGAATATATATAGACTTGTTGTTTTATTGTAAATAGTATATATAATATAAATACCAGAAGTACAATGTTTTATCAACTGAAGATTTGACTAGGCATTTTGTTACTCTGATCTATGGATTCGTAATCGTGTAGGCATTTTATTACTATATAGTTTGGTACTAGTCAAATCTTCAGTTGATAGAACATTGTACTTCTGGTACTCTCGCTCTAGTCCTTCTATTGAGATTATTAATATATCTTGAATAGTCACTCGAATGAAGTGTGAATTAATACTGGCAAATATTCCTTGAGAGAGCAAATGCACTTCCAACAATATGATCGTAAGGTTATTTGGATACTGATATGCAGAAAACACTATTTTCGTAGCTTAAAATAACACTTCAAGTTTATCCTGTAATTAACATTGCATTCTAACTCTTATCTTGTGTGAAGAGACCATTTTGTAAATAGTTTCGCCAAAATTAACTTAAAGATGAGGATTATTGGTCAGTGCCCCAGGAAACTACCTTTTGTTACACAATACCACCCGAGTTTAGCCTTAAGAAAATACTATAGTAAGGAAATCGCATCCTATACAAAACCACAAACGACTAAGATAAATCTTTATAAGGAGCCTCCCTTCATATCACATCGCAAGGGAAAATCCCTTAAGGGCCTATTAGTTAGAGCGAAGCTCTAAAGGTCAGATAACTTCCTTTACGACTAAGTGCAAGAGTCGTGTGTTGCCCGTCGCCAATTTTTAAACTATAGTTTCGGCAAAAACTTCCATCAACAAGCTGTCATTTCTAACCAATTGCCAGCAAATTTTCCTTACCGTACGATATTTCCCAGCCAGCATAATATTGTCCGCGGAACGCGGGGATTTTGAATATCGGCTCTGATATCGAACCTACTCTCTAATAACAGCACTATTGTTTCACTTGAGGGTGAAATGTAAGTAATCTGTTTTGATCGAGTTTGTTCTCTTAGAATGAATACTCTTCGGTAGTATCATGTCTTACAACTCAAAACATTTTGTTTATCATTTCTTTAGGTCGGCCACTGAAGATTTTTATTCTTTTTCCTGTTTTGAGGCTGAAATGAGATATTCGAATTCACGCAAACGTCACCAAGGAACTGATCAAAGACAAAAAAAATCGTCATGTAACAAGGAAAATGTAATGTGATGGAATTCTTGTTGCCACAATTTTAAAGGTCTCAGTTATAAAATGCTATGTATACTGTACCCAGTTACACACGGTCCAACATTTAGTCAACAAATGTTGCTGCCTTCGTTTGTTTGTTTGTTTTTTTTTTCAAGTTTTAACTTGTGATCGACGGGAAAGAGCCCTTCATTGCTGTTCCTGCCAGTGTCCCCTCGGAACATTTCCATACATTATTCAATATTTGTTGCCCACCAGTTGCAACGTTTGGGTATATTGTACTTGAGTTTATGACAAACGGTAAACAAATAAATGTTATTTTGTTCAACCAAATAGTGGTTAATTCGGGTGTAGAGGTTGATATGAGTGCTTTACTGCCACAGCACGGCCGAGCAATCCATACGGCAAAATCCGGGCAGCGTTTCAGCTGGCCCGGGAATAAAATATTGACCTCAACTTCTTTAACTACCTGGATCTTATCCCATCATTGATCCTGAAATTCAGCCCAAATAGTTTGTTCAGATTTCACTAAGTTAAACGCGAGATGTTTCAGCAAACCGCAAAACTCAGTGACAGTTAATCAATGGTCATAATGCAATTTCGTCGTTTTGTTTTTGTCCAGAACTTTCGGTATGAGGTGTTTTTACCGCAGTGTTTTCTTTTTTAGAAATAGGAATGTTTCATATTTCGAGTGTCCTCATAAAGTGTAAGTAATCAGAAAACTTGACAGAATAGAAAAAACGGAACTAAGGTCGTGAAATTTAATGTAACTACTCATCACAGCAACTAAGTTCCCATTTTCCTTTTCTCCTCTGTAACTGGTCACAGGACTGAAAGAAGGTGATTGTTATTGAGCTTACGCGTGTTAAAGCGAATTAGTTGCTTTCATCTTAGGCTTCGATAAATATGTTTCAATATCGTAATGGCCCTAACAATTCTTCATATTTTAAACATCACCTATGTTTACACAGGAAAATACTATTTTTCTTGATCAAATGATCGACTTTCTGTTTCCTATCATTAAATACATTAGAAATACTGACCACATATTTAGGGCTTTGTTTACAACTCCAGAAATCCGGTGTTGTCGATTAATGTGACAAATTAAAATGTTTCACTATTTTGATGGACACACTCCTATTTTTAATTTCCGTTTGTCGGGTATATATCTTGTCATTTGGTTTGCCCGGCACAGCCAATACTATATACTATGTATTCCGGAAAAAAATTTTTTTGGAATTTTTCCTTTTATAACGTTTTGCGGCAATTTTGGGGACTCTCCTTAACGATTTTTCATTATCATTAAAATATGTTGGTATCCTGAAACATTTAATGACTTCTTTGTAGTAAACAATAATATACAGTCCTATATAAAAGTTCAGCTTCAAAAATACACATTGATTTGAAACTAACTAAAAGGAAGAATTATGAAAAACTTTCTCCTTAATGCAGAGATGCTATAATGTGGGATAGTTTACCAAACGATTTAAAAGAATTAAAGCCCAGTAACGTATTTAAGAAAGCATTACATTTATATGTTGACAATCAGGTCAGGTTAGACCTTGATCAATTTATATGGAAAGTGAAACTCATTATGCTGCCGTTCATCAACTACGTAAAATAACGGATTCACCATTTTCACATAATGCACCGTGTTAACCCCTCCCAAAATTCTGTATAACCATTGTCTTGGATTTCTATTGGGACGACTGTAATACCCAGCAGAAACTGAAAACAATGGTTATGCAAAATTCTGGGGGTAAAAAAGGTGTATTATGGTCTACGCCGTGAAAGTAGTGATTTAGGGAAAATGACTCTAAAAACGCTCATCTGCAGTACAGCTTGCTGTGTTTCCCTTTGTCTTTAATAGTGTGATAAAAAATTGTGCAAAGATGGTCAGCTCGTCACCAGGCAATAAAACACATCGGTTTAAAATAACCTACCCGTATAATTTTTCTTAAGAATTCGAATTAATCAGCAGTTTATCAGTTTACGTCGCCAGGTGTATTCACGAACCTCAGATCTTAAAAAACTGCAGCCATTCTAACTAGGCCATTCGACACGAGTTTTGGTTTTATAGTTGAACAACAACGACTTAAGGTAATGTTAAACGATACAATTCACAACGACGATTTTTAGCTCAACGAAGCGTTGCAACATTGTTGCGACAGGGTTTCGAATAGTTACAACATTGTTCCAACATTGCAACGCTGTGTTGCACTAAAAATCGTCGTTGCGAATCGTCCCGTGTAACATCACCTTAACTTCAAGCGCAGTAATGAAATTCTAGTTAGATGTGATTACCAGAGGGTATGCAAGTTCATGATTGTTTATTTAATAAATAATAAACGCGCCGAGCGCACTTGTAAGTTAATTGTAGAAGCGCAAGAGAAACACGAAAAGCCGGGATCGGAAAAGAATATCTCCCTCCACTGAGAATCTCTGCTTAGATTAAAGCGAAATATTTGAAATTATTGAGACACCGATTCATTATAATTTGCACAACAAAAAACACCGCACTACCGAATCAGCTGAAAACAATTCGGTGCAAATCATCTGGTAAGATGTTATTGACATGTGGATGACATTTCTCCAGCATGAATTCGAAGAAGAGGTTGGCAAGAGCTGTGACTGGAGAAATCTGTACTGAATCGTTGCATACTTGTAAAGAAATAAGAAAGACAAGCTTCATCTTTTTCGTTTTCTGAGCCAAAACAGACGAGCATCAGCGAATGACGGGTATTTTCAACTGAAGCCTGTTCGGGTATTATTGCGCTATTGTCTCAAAAAGTTGCCATCTGACAAGTCGGCTCAGTTCAGCCCTGGCACATTAGTTTGTTTATACAACTTTCGAAAGCATGACCCACCAGTCCATGATTTCCTTCCGAGAGTATCGATCAAGAAGAAAATGCTAATGGCTGCTTGTCCTTTTTTGTGGCACGCTCCAATTTTAAAACAAATGATTTAAACATGCATTATGATTAATTTGTGCTACCAACTCTATCCAAAGCAAACAGTCACCCAGTCCTCCTTGAGATACAATCTTGTACAATATAGATCGAGAATTAAGATTATTCTGACAGCCCTCCGAACCAAGGTATAGGGAAAATGGCGCTTTTTTGGCCTTCGCGCGGTTCATCCTTCATTTCAGAAGGACTTAAAGGGTATTTGCTTTTCTATTTAATTTTGTCCAGGAGACCCATACTAACCTGTCTTAGTATTTCTGTTGTTTTCCAAAACAATGGAGATTATCAGTTTTATCCAAAATACATTGTTTCTGCCCTCAATGACCCTAACGAGGCATTATTCTCTTTTCTTAGTTAAAAAGATTGTAGCGGAATATCAGGTTGTTTATTTCTTTAGTGAACAATCAATAATGTTATTATAGAAAAAAAGGCTGAACCTTTCTACACTGCAATCCACAGAGTTATTTCAGTTCAAAAGCATTAATTCGTGAAAGATCTTTAGTATTCTTCGATTGTGTATGTCCAGAAGCGAGGTATTATCGTTCCGATGAAGCTGTGAGCCTTCCACTAACTTTGGAAGTTACACGGGTTTGCCAATTGCAATAGCACAAAACTATTTAAGGAAGTGATGAGCAGAAAGGATGGTATCCGAGCAGTATTTAGCCTGTACACAGATGTTGCTTTCTTTATGTGGCTGTTCGATAATCGGGGAGCTCTCTAGAGCGAGCGCGCTGCGCTCAAGGGGTCATTTAATTCCCCGTTGTTTTTATTTTTATCACTCTCGCTCGGAGAAAATAGAGGGTCTGTGAGCAGGCTAAGCAGTATTATAGTCATGTTTTAGCTTACTGACCATATCAAACTAAGTTTCCACTGCTTATAAAAGAGCAAATCTTAACGATTTCTTATAAAAAGCGAAAAAGACCCTACCGTCCTGAGAGAACTTTCCACGCATGAGCTTTAAAGTGCACTCAAGTACATGTACCCCTATGATGAACTCATGAAAATCGAAAGTTATGCCTCAATTTAGTGTACTCGCTGACGAACTGACCTTCCTATTTATATGTAGATTCTCCTTCGCTTTCTGAAGTAAATATTATTTGTCAATGACGTCTTCATTTGTCTTTAGAATTAAAATGAGAAAAATGATTAATGATAATAATGTTTCTGACTCTTCTAAAGTGAACGATACTGTGAACTGATGAAAGAGGCTGGTCATCAACGAAACATTAACGCCCTTTTGCAGATTCTTCGTCTATTTAATATTATTTAATCTTTGTTGACACCATAAGGGCCTTTAACTTACCAACCTGAAGAAATGACAAGGGTTCTATCAAACACGAAAGAAGTTGAAGGAACACATGTCATCATTACAATTCACTTTCGAGGTTTAAATTAGGCGAAACTGTCATGCAATATTTTGTCAACAAAATAAATACGTAAGGTGATTAAAACGTTTTTAGAAAACGACAGTCAACTGACATACGAAACTACAGCAGTGTCATCGATTCCACATGTGGGAAGTTATTCCTTGGCGAGGGAATTTGACGGCTCATCATAAAGTTGACAAGACACAAGGTTTGTTTCAAGAGGAAGTTTCTTGTGGAGAAACAACTTCATATGCCATAGTTTTCTGCCTCTGAATTGTGTCCTTAGCAGAACTTCACCGGCTAAGACGTTTCTCGGGTAATGTCAAGAAATTAAGAAATTAAAGTAATGTCGGACTTTGTTTCGCCAACGCCTGCAGACACTTCTCTTTATTTGAGGGATTTTATCGAGAAGTTCCCTCTTCCTCAAGTGGTGAAGGTGTATGAAGGCTATTATGACAAACAGCAGAGGTCAACAGTAAGTGCCGATGCGGTTTACAGGTTGATAAGTTTGGAAAGCGTCGAAACAGTGTTACTTGAAGATGCAGATGGACAGGAGACTCGCATCCCGATCGACTACTCATGTACAGTTGAACGTATGGCTGAGGAAAAATTCCAACAGCGACAACTGGGGATTCCGGAACTTCTTCATGAACATAATTCTGGCGTGAAGTTCGTTCGTGTGATTGAAAGTGATCCGAATTACGAGTCGTTGGTCAAAGTTGGTGATAAGTTGAAGATAGACCAGAAAAAGAGAAAAACTGGCGAAACATTTTTGCCTTTCAAAAACGTTAATGATAAAGGGAAAACGCTCTGGAAACTGCCGATGAGTTGTAAAGTGAAGTTTCTAGCTCTGTTGGATGGAGAGGGGTTACCACTTGCCAAGTTTGTCAAAAAGAATAAACTTCCAGCCCATGTTTTACTCACTGGTGATAACAGTACAAAAGAGAGCATCGATGAAGATATACCTTTGCCCACTGGCGTCGTCAAATTGAAGGGGACCCTAGTCGAGTCGTTTGTAAAGGCAACTACAGAAGACCAAGATGTGAAGACAGAGCTGTCATTCCCTATAATGTTGCCCATAAGCGTCATGGCTGTAGAAATGGACCGCTCTAAATCGCCCGGTGCAAAATTCGATAGCGACATCAATGAAGCTACTGACGAATATGAAGACATGTCAGGATATCGAGCAAAAAGCGACTTTAAATCACCTTGTCTGAAAATGCCACCTCAAAGAAATAAGGAGACCAACGACAAGCCTCTGGCTATATCAGAGTTCCAAATGAGTGGAGAAAGGGTACACCATGGAAATACGTATTCGCCACCCCCGTCTATGAAAGTAGCAAGAAGCAATAGTCTGTTGGGTCAGGGGAAGCGAAAGAGTTTATTTCAAAGAACTCTAAGCAACCTGGAACTTAGAACAAACACCACCGAAAGCGACGAGAACATTTACGACGATCTGAATTTTAATTATCTCAATGCAGAAAAACTTACAAGCAGATCATTGTCATCAGTGCCAAGAAGGAAAAGTGACTCGAGTACAGAACAACTGTCGAAACAGAAATTAAATAATTTACTGCAGGTACAAGCTCAAAGCTTGCAAGGTGACGACGTTCAAGGAAAAGTAGAAACAGTTTCATTACAAATTCAAAGGAAGTCCCTGGTTTATAACGAACCTTCAAGGAAGATGAACACGTTCGGGAGGAAAGGAACAACAGGCGGGGAAACTGAAAGTGTTCGCACTGACGTCAATGCACTTGATTCTATTCTTGAGGACCAGTCATATTCTTCGAATCCTTCACTGTCATCAAGGTTAGAGGCAAAAAACTCGCCTTTCTATGGCTCTGAAGAAATGAATCTTGAAACAGAGCCAAAAGTCCTACCAGCGTTTCGTGTCCCAAGAAGATCAAGTGCTGACGTACTTCCTCCTCTTCCTAAACTACAGGAGCCTTGCCCAGTCCCAAGAGAGACAAAGGGAAAACTCAGTCTGACTGCCAATAAAGTCCAAGTATTGCCAGTTAACAACAAAGAAATAAAGGAAAATCTTCCACAACCATCCCCAAGACGTGACAAAGTTACAATTCAGAATCGAAACCAAAAAAGCCAATTGCCATCCAGCGCTGGAATTGAAAAAGATACCTGTGTAAATGAAGGCATATTACCAATTTGTCAGAGTCAAGATGATACACCTCCGCCAATCCCTTCAAGAAACAAACAAAGAGATGGTATTTCTTCTCCCGTGAGCTCCCCGACGCTAGACGTTGACGCTCCAAGCAGTAGAGTTGGTCAACCTGTTTCACCCTCTAGGGAGAAGTCCGGTTCATTCCATGGCATAGAACAAGGGAATCCAACGATGGTATCAAGCCCAGATGGGAAAGCCCCATCGGTGTCTCTATCCCCTGTGGCAAAGCCTCGTTCAGTTTCTGCATCCTTTCTTGAAAAAGGGAACGAAAAAGAAGCCGCGGCAACTTCTCAGCAACTTCAAGGGGCACAAACAAGGCACGTGTCTGGAGAAAACCCACAAACACCTGTCTCGGAAAAAGCGGAGTCCAAGTTTACCATACCAGAAGATTTGAGCTCTCTAAGAGTAACTGAGGTTTTGCAATGCCTTCGGAAATTGAACATGCATCACTTTGAAGAGATCTTCAAGGAACGACAAGTCGATGGCAGCATGCTAGTATGTTTGGATGAAGAGGCTCTGGAATCATTTGGAATGGATCGGTTCTATCGTTTGAAGCTCTTACGTTTTATTGCTGGATGGAGGCCACAGCTTTAGACACTGTCAAAATTGAACAGGCTCGATTAACCCCTTTAGTTCCAAGAGTGACCAACATCAATTTTCTCCAAACAACATCCATACATTATCAAGAGAAGAGGTTATGAGAAGTAATAATATGATCTCCTAAGGGAAAATGCTTTGATCTTATCAAATTCTCTCAACCAGTTCTTTAAGGAAATGTATGGAGATCAGTTTGGAGAATTTGTAAGTGGATATTGGGGCTTTAAGTGTTAAAATGCTCCCTTGCAGTTGCCTCTTTGTTTCCTATTTGCATTCTAAATGGGATTTGAAAGACTTAGACCGGCCAGTTTTTTAGTACTGACTATTTTCTTGTAAGACTTGTGGTCTTTGAAGAGAAATCAACTAATGAACAAGCAGTTGAGGATATGCAGTAAACCAGTGCTCAGTAAAACATTGCAGTAGTGACGGGTTTCTGGTAATTCGAAAAGCTGTTGGTTTAATTCTCTCAAGTGTAGAAACAAGAAGAGGAGAAGTTCAAAATAAAGCAAAATGCTAATTTTCTTTTTTTTTTTAATGCTGGTATCCGGCGGCTCAGGGTCCAGGGGCCTGTTTCTCGAAAGGCCCGAAAACCTTCCGGGTCCGAATCAGAACCTGTTGAATAGTAGTACAGTTCCTAGCTTATAAACCGGTCAATTTTGACTCGTTTATTGATAGGTTCATTGTATCATTTAAAAAATTAATGAAACTTTGATCTTGAATGAAAACATGGCAAACATAAAACAGCTTTTCGGGCCCGAAAAGTTATCGGGACTTTCGAGAAACGGACCCCAACAGGATCCAAGCAGTCCATTCCCAAATATTCGTAGAGATCAGTCCTCTGAGGGCACATTATATCTTTATTGTAACGGAGGGGTACCTTCCATTGTTATACCTATGAAATGCTTAAACAACTTCATTGTGTACGAATATTGTAAATATTTTCGATATGTTCCACAGATTGTTAACAGATTGTTATAAGGAGGTTTCTTAATCACAATAAATATATCAAGCAGCTCTAACGCTGCAAAATAACAGCATCATAGCAGCAATTTACTTATGTTATCAATTTGACGCAGTTTCGGTGGCATAATGATGTAATTCGTTTATTAAACAGGAGCATCTTTCGGATGAACATCGTACTCTTCCTCTTAATCTATAATCAAACAAAGACGACGATACACCTTTCGGTAACTCTTGCAAGAACTTGTTGTTATTGAAGTCAGCAGTAATCCTCGTCGTCTTTCCGTCGTCGCCAAGAATCGCTGCGAAATAGGCTGAATGAAAATTTCAAATTAAAGTGAACTTTATAACCCTTTGCATTAAAACATGTAACGGAAACGAAATGGGCAAGAAGTGGTGTCATTGTGGAGTTGTAGATTGTCAGGTGAATGATGCTTATTTATGAAAGAGGCGAGTACTTTGAGCAAGTGAACAAAAGAAAAAAAAATGGGGCGTGACGGAGAGGCCAATCATGTCGAAAGTCAACTTAGCATACTAATTGAAAAAAGGGGTCAATGCAGTCTAGTTTTAAGGAACGGTGCAATGGGAGCAAGGGTTTTAGTCTTTGAAATTCTAAACGGGCCTAATGACTTGATCATGGATATTCGCCAACAGTTTTCACTCTCGGCGCTACATATTCAAGGCTCTTTAGGTCAAAAGAACTGCAACCCAGAACTTGGTGATTCTCATAACCGTACACCGTAGAAGAAAAAAGAAAAAAATGGCCAATATCAAGCCATCTTGATTCCTCCCACATAGTTGTAAAGGGCCCTTCTCAGCATCTCATCTGCATCATGCATCTCACTATTTTAATATTTTCCTCAAAATCGCCACTTTCTAAGGGTCCCCTTTTGCCATCTCATTTGAATATTCTCCATACCCCTGGCACATTTTTGTCAATTTGCCATTTTCGCCAGATTGGCCCTTTTTGGCAGATTCTTCATTGTCGTGAAATCACCATCTTGAAAATTCAGCCATCCTATTTGAATATTTTCAAGGTAAATCTTCGCCGGTTTTTCATGTTTCCGATCAGATTCGCAATGTTTAATCAGATCTGCTATCTTTGTCAAATTCGCCACTTTGCAAGAAGTGCCTCTTGATAACCCAATCGAATTTTTTACAAACCCTTGTACTACTAAGAATTATGTTAGTAACTTTTAGCAAGACCAGACCATTCATTGATAGAAACATTTCCCTTTGACCACTTTAAGTAATACGAAATATTAAGGGGGAATTTTCGCCGCCACCTCAAAAATCGCTTTGACGTTTCAATATAGATTCCATGTTTTGACAGCTTTGTTAGTGACGTGAGCAGGTAGGTGGCTTTAAAACGATTCTATTTTTGGGATTTTCCGCTTCTATATTTTCCGCTTAGGAAGAATATTTTCATCCTTGCTTCCTTTATTTCAATTCGAGTGACGGAAATCCTGTCACACCTCTCGCCACTAAGGGTTTTCACAGTCTGCCTTAACGGAACTTCCGTTAATTTAGAACCATGGCATTGGCAATTCCAAAAGGCTTACTCTAGCAAGTCGGGGCAGAACTATTCATTACTGATGAAAGCACCGTGTGAGTGAAAGAGATTGATTCACATTTACAAAGGAGTGTCCGTTTGAAATTGTTTCCAAAAAGTACAATTATGTATTTTCAGCAAGACGTATTAAACGAATTACTGGATCTTTGTGAATCTATAGTCATTTTCTTAAAACAAAAAGTAAAGATGTAAGGCTAGCTGTACAGTTACGAGATTGTAATATTATTCATCTAGCCGGATTTTTGAAAAGGTTACCGCCAAATGGATCTCCAAAGTAGCCATTATGAAAACTAAGAGTGCAGCCATTGCTTTTTTCTCTTCTCCTCCTTTCCTTTTCCTTCGTTACTGTGATTTTGGAGCTTATCGGGCTTAAGATCATTTCTGGATGTAAATCTTGTTGAAAAATAGATACTCCGTTTATGTACAGCATAGTTAATAGCGGAGCTCCAAGCGAGCGAGCGTAGCCGCATACCTAAGACTACCCATCCGAGAAATTTTGGTAATAACGCCAGACCTTTTTTTGTTAATTAGTCCTTTTGTTATTTTTTCACCGCTCCCGTTCTTGGAGGGCATTGAGAAAGTGAAGACAGTCTGAATGAAATCAGCGTGCATTTACACGTTGGATGGCCTTTTATTTTTTTGCCCGAAACTGGCTAGAAATGAGTGAACATATGGTGTCATTTGAATTTTTAAAAACTATAATAAACATGAAATTAAAACTTATTTGTAAGTGTTGTGTAAAAATGTCAAACTAACACTTCGGCATAATTGGTAGACCTGAGTGCGTTTGGCTTGAATAAAACTTTAATACACGCACTTCGTCGGCGACTATGTCGTCAGTACTAAAGGCGTTACATTACATTGAAAGCTTCTCTAACTTTTGTAGTTCTTCTTCCTCTGTCTGAGGAGATGAAGAATTTGCAGATTGTTTGTTGTTTTCTGTGCTTTCAGCCATGATTTGAGCTGTGCGGTGAAAATGGCAGCGTGACACGATTTCTTCGACTAACGTTGCAAAACAACGGCGGCGCGAACATCATGTTTCAGCAATGGCTTTTCGATTTTGATTGGCTGCTTACATCGTATGGCTGTTTTATCGCCTCTTTTCATTGGTTTATTTCCCGCCAAATTGTCCAGTTTAGCCCGAATAATGCGGCAAAATGTCCGACAAGTTGATAATAATGCGAGATCTATCATATAACAACGCCCACAATACAAATCCTGCAGTTTTAGTCACCTGATTTATGAAAAACAAGCGATAAAAAAGGGGGTGGGGGGGCAAAACCGGTTTTACTATAAAAAAAATCTTCGTTTTAGTAAAGCGATCTGGAATTTAGGACCTTCATCCATAAAAGAGATGAAAGCTGCAACTGATAGAGGAAACATTCTCGCGGAGAATAGATTCACCAGAAATACTTCAAAGAAATCGCGCTAAAAAAAAATTATACATCACAGTACATATAATTCAATAGAGAGCTTCATTTATTACTTTTTTTACATTTGTCAGATAAATTGTAGGCGGTTAGTTCGTTGCAATCTTATAATAACGAGGCATTTCAACAGCGCGATAATCCACTTCTCAATCATTAAACGCGAGCGTGTTTTGGATGAACATCATAATCTTCTTCATCTTCTAACAGCTCAACACCCTGAGTCCCGGGAATTAAACTGTCCGGTACCTCGTCCGGGTAAGTATCCTTTTTGAGGTCGGCAAGGTTTACATCACCGTCGTCCATCTGCAATCCGTTCCTTCGACGACGACGTCGTCTTCGCCAAGCATCGCTAAAAAAAACAAAGAAATATGAAGGGTTTATAAAGATGAAAAGAGCTATGATTAAGACTTTTAAAGACTCTAAAGAAATATAACAACTAGTACTTTCCAAACTTAACTTGATTTCCAAATGATGATAACTGCACGGTCGGTTTTTGGAGCATTGAAAAATTGGTTGTTTCTTGGTGACATTGTTAGTAGAGGAGACTGGTTATGAAAACGCGGGCAAACATCAAAGTTGAAAAAAACGGTGTTGTAGTTATGTTGGACGCTCCCCTGACCCGTGTACAATAAAATCCTTTCTGTTTTGTTCACAAATTGTTACAAATGAATAAATTAATGTGATGTTTCCATTGGTCATTATGTTCAAAATATACTAGACGTTGTACACGGTCAGGTAAAAAAAATCTATTATCAAGTGACATACGACAAAGGAGTCCAACTGCTTTCATAACCATTCCACTTCACTATGTTGGTGATGTGCTGTTATCACCCATCCGATATCACTACTAATAACCCAGAAATAGGCCATTGCTCCGAATTCTTTTTTCTTTCCCAGTCACTAACTATTAGTTGATGTTTCAAATGCCACATCTTCTCTCTCGTCCGAAAATCAAACTCTATATCTTATGGCTAACATTCTCCATCATAATAATATAAATTTGCATTGAAAATTGACAGCTTACCTGTCATCCAGAAACAGGGATGCAACTACAAACATCAAGAGAATTGCAACCCAGAACTTGCTCATGTTTTGACTTGTCTGAAAGATAAATGAATAGACAATTATAGACCTTCAGCGATTAGAAAGTTACATTTATTTATACTTTACGACTTATTTTTCATTCGCACAAAAAGAAACAACTGGTGTATCAAAATTTTTAGTGTTTCAACCAGATGAAATTTTTTTAAAAAAGTTCAAATTCTTTTTTGTAAAATCTCAAAAAAACAAAACAAAACAAAACAAAAAACAAAGACCAGGCAAGGGGATCCACATTCCACCAACAAATGAAGATAATATTCAAAGATATAAACGGGCAAATTAATTAACTAAGTTATAGCCTAAGCACTGTGAAATCCGCAAACATGTTTAACAGTGATCTTATGAATAAAACGTCCTTTTGTACACTGTATGGCAACTTTCTGTGGTTGGTCGATATGATTAAAAATCTGAAACTATCATTTCCTCAAGAGGTAATATAACCCTCCCTATTTTCGTTAAATGATTGACTTGGAGAAACATCCGTGGAAAAGTTAAATTTTTCTTACCTGGCAAGGGGACGGACTCTTCAGGTATTAGTCGTCGTGAGAAAGGATCACTGTCAGTTTATTTCCTTCTGCTCTCCCGAGCGGTATTTATAACAATTCTATTTGGGCCGGTTTCTTTTCAAACGCAATTTAACATGCAACCTGCCGCTCTGATTTGGCCGTTGGATAACTGACTGAAATCTTGTTAATTGCAGTTTATTCTTTAAGTGAGAATTTTCAGGCGCAATTCTGAATGACCAAAATTAAGAGCGTGACACTACCCCATCATCATCTGCTGTCCAATTATCAACAAAACATCTAAATTACCCTTTAGAATAGAAAAGACAACTTGACTTCATCATCGAAAACAATACATCTCATTTTATGTTATGACCATTTTGTCTTTTACCCATTTGCTTGTAGGATTGAGGATCCGAGTATATAAAACTTGAAAATTCTTGTAATTTCTTTTTTGGGTTTCTTGTCAAATCTAGAAATCAGTTGCCTCAAAGTAAGAGATTTTTTCAGCAAAATTCTTCTAAAAGGTGATGAACTCCTTTATTTAACTTAAATTGAAATTACACCTGTTGTTTTAGTGAGTTCTAGTACTGAAAACAACAAACAAACAAAGAAAAACATAACAGCAACACTCTTCTCTTAATAACTGTTTTTTTTTAAACGTTGTCTACCCTGAGTTGATAACGTTATAGCAATACAACGTTTTAAACGCTCTTCTAGTCCCAGGAAGTTCCCTGTAAGAATTTACTTTTTGCCCCTTTTTACGGTAATTCGAAAGATGAAGTTAAAACGGATTTAAAGACTAGACATGGGTAAATTTAATCGGTGTTTTTTAATCAGGAACATAGAGGATTAAGTATAATTGACCACACTCTTGAAATCGTTAAGATAAACTTACTTCCGTACAAGACAGCCCTCGAAATTTAGTTGTAGCAGCAGTTAATAACTTTATTCACATATTTGTTTATTTAGATGCGTTCTAGCGAGATACCCAAGTCAAGATCCGTTTCAAAGTAAAAAAGACTCAACTCTGTTCCTATCCTTTCCTTTAACATCGCGTAACATTATCTGTCTCAAGCGGTCTTGTGACTCCCAATCGTATCAGTTCAGTTATCATTTGGCTAAGCAGCAGTATGATTTCTCTAAACAAATCCTAAAATTATTGGAGGTCAAAGGTTGAACGATAAGCTGGCATCAGATAATTGTTTGTAACAGGTGTACGATGATCTCTTTAGAAAACAACAATAGTTCTGAAAGATGTTTTACCAAAACAAAAGCATTAATTTTCGCGGTTACTTGTAAGCATCAGTAAGTAAAAACAAGTTCTGGGACAGCTGCTTGATGACTGATTACAGGAATTTTGTTGAAGAAATAATGAATCTCAGTGATTTTTCAAGTGTCTGAGCGTGATGCTAAATCTGTGTTAAGCCTACTTGCACTTTTCTAAACGGTTTTAGTTCGAATCTTTTTTCTTAATTTATATTCCATTCATGTTTAGCGGAGACGTCGCTAACATCGACATCGACTACAGTTGGACGAAAGCGAGATGGATATCCAAAAAATCAGAGGGAGGTGGGGCTTTCCGTAGAGGCAAAGCAAGATATGTGTTCTGCTCTGCTCAATATAGAATCTCAAGATGAACAGGAAGAACATAGGACTCAGTACTCTGGGACATAAAGTCGCCTGAAGTTACCGCGACGTTAAGTCCCACAATAGGTCTTAACATGATATTCATTGAAAACATATCACTGTTTGAGAGAACATTAATAACAAGAGTAAAGTGCAGTGAATGTAAGTGAGGGTAGTGTTATCAAGTAACAATAATGCACCTAGTGCGGGCAAGGGGTGGGGATTTGACAAATTTTAAAATTTTTCGATCAAATTCCCCAGGGTGGGAAACGAAAGGTCAATCAAAAGTGTCAAAAAAGCCCCCACCCCAGGGGAAAAAATCTAAACAAACAATGCTATATTACTATATAAAACGAATAAAAGAACATTTCAACACGTTGTTACTACTTTTATTTACGGTTAACGGAAGCTCCATTAGATTACTCGCTGTAATTAAGTATTTTCTCCCTCCACTAGCATCTCTTATCTTGAACAACAAAATCACTTCAGGAAGATTGACCGTGCTGTGTAATATTAATAAAACGTAAAATGCTTTATAACATCTGCTCAACATGTCGGAACAGGTCGGATCACTGACCCATAAAAAATCCCCTGACTTTCATGGTGGAATTCGATTTCAATCGAGTTTTACAATCAGATGGGAACTTGAAGATAAAAACTTCCTCAAAATAGACATTATCTGTTTAGATGACAGTTTAAAGTATCGGATTATGGCGATTAAAACAAATGAAAACTTCATACCTTTCTCCAACAACGTGACTTTCAGGAAGCCTCGAGCGGGACGGACTTGGTAACTGCTTCTGAATTGATACCAGGCTTCTGTCGGTCAAAGTCAAATGTCCCTACCCCGGGGTCGCTTCGCACGATCAAAAGCCCGTCAGCGGGGATAGTCCCAGGCATCAAATCCCCTCCCCTTGCCCGCACTCCCCCCCCAACGGGATTTACATTGATAGGTGCATAACCGTTACGACCTAATTAAGCTATAGGAATTTAATCTAGAAGATTTATAAAAATGAACTGATGCAATTGTTGTGCTTTATTTTGTGATGATTTTCTTAAAAAAAAAAAATCAATCAAGGAAGCTTCATAATTACACACTAATAGTCTATACTCGAACTTTTCTTTTCTTACGATATAAATACTTCGGTGGTAGTAACATTAAGGTTTGAGCACGGTTCTGCAACAGACTGGCTTTGATTTACACTCTTGTCATAAATTGAGTCAGTAATTTATTAGTTGTATTGCCATAGTATAATCAGCCCAGTGGGCGTGCCTGTGACTTTTCTTTTCTTTTTTTTTGCAGACAAATTGAAATTGCGTTTGAAAGCTCATCCCAAGGACATTTTGAAATCAGTCGCAAACAGCCTGAAAAGTTACCGCAAGCTACCGTATGAAAATATATTTCTTTTTAAAGTGAATAACCACGGGAAGCCAGGTTCCCTAAAAATTTTTCCCCCAATTAATTCCCTATTTCAGGTCTGACTATTGTTTCTGATTTCTATTTCCTGAAGACCAGGAGTCAATTGCCTTCAATGTTTAGTTTCTCATTCCTAAAACTCAGAAAACGGATTGACAGCAAAGCTTCCTCATTCCTATAAACACATTTCGACACAGATTTTGCAAATGGGAGACGTACGTCAGAGAATTTTTATCAGCATTTAGGTAAATAATCAGGGTTCACTATAACTTAAGTCTTACTCGAATTCTACGTCTAAGAATGGTTGTCTTTGGCTTAGTTTTTATTAGAAAAATTTGCATTTAACATTTTATAAATAGTATATGCTTTTATCTGAAAGGTCCTTTGTTGTATTCGTCAATATTTGCTCTTTCACGACCCTTGTTTCATTTCCCTAGCTACTGAACTTGGTGATAGTTGTTTTTGGTATAGGTCTTAAACCTCAGCATTAAGAAATGTTTCAGTTGACTGGCATGACCGACTCTTAGAAGGTAAAATCGGTAAACGGCAAATTAGTTTTATTGTTTTTAATATACGAAATATGCGGACAAACGAAAACTTTGTGGGGAACAAAAGAGAAGAAAAATGATTTTTTTAAAAGTAAAGGTGATAATTTACCGATCAGTTATTAATCCTCCTTGGAAATTTGGTAACTTGATATTTAATTGTGTGTTTGTACCAAAATATCCTTGAACGCTTAGTGTAAAAATGCCGATATTGGACCGTAATCAACTGATAACAAAACAGAAATCTATATCCTCGATGTCGCTAATGTAGATGAAAATGGATGTCATGTAACGTTCTCCTGCGCTTTATAGTAACGGCGCATGCTTTGTTTCAAAACTTCTAACCTTTTTGAGTGGTGACCAACATCAATTTTCTCCTGATGATATCCATACATCATCAAAAGAAAAAGTTATGAGATTTAACAAAAGGATCACTGTAGAGAGAAAATGATTTAGTTTTTTATGAAATTCTCTCAACACATTCTTTAAGAAAATGTATAGAGATCAGTTTGGGGAATTTGTATGCGGATATTGGGGCTTAAAGGGTTAGAAACAAACTGAAGAGAAAGAACTGCAAAAAAAAACAAACAAACAAAAAAACAAAACAAAAGAAAAGCAGTCTTGCATTTAACCTTAAGTATTGCAACAATTGTTTTTTTGCAAATTACCGTAAAATTCCGAAAATAAGCCCTTCCAAATATAAGCCCCCCAATCCAGTAACGCAAAAAACCGTCCGTTAAATCGCCTCTCCAAATATAAGCCCCCCGGGGCTTGTACTTGGAAAATTGCCCTCAAATACAAAGTAAAACAAAGCAAAAACGGTAAATTTACTTCCAACTATAAGGCTAGCCCAATCAATTTTAAAACGCACATTTCCCTCCGTAGATAAGTCCCTCCGAATATAAGCCCCTCCAAAAATAAGCCCCTCAAAAAGGGCCTTTGAAAAATATAAGCCCTGGGGCTTATTTTCGGAATTTTACGATAATTGATGAATATACCTTTTTTTTCTAAAAAAAAAATGCTTTGATGACAATCCAAATATATTTCCGTTTTCATGATATTGATCCATCCATTTATTTGCAGATCAGTTGCGGCTTATATTTTCGACATTATATATTACAGGTACAAAAATGTTATTTCATAATGAAATTATCTGTTTATGAGAAATTTCTATCAATAGATTAGGTAATGCCATGTATATATGGAAATATCTATTATAAATAAATTGTTGTTGTTGTTGTAGTTGTTTGAGGTCAGCAATGCCAATGAATCAGTCAGTCTTAAAAGTTTTTTTGTTTGATGTTGAAAGTTGTAGTTTTTGTGAGCTTAGTATATAGTTATTCTCAGTTTAATTCCACAGTACACAAAAGGTGCTGTTAAAAATAAACTGTGCCATTAGCCCTGGCGTTTCCTTTGTACGTAATCCGATTATACAATTATTCCGGGAAAATGAAACCATAACCCCATCGTGTTTATCACTATTGCACAATTTCACATTTAAATTATCGCTGAAGCTCTAAATTGGTATCCGTGAACTCTGCTTGACTGCCAATCAAAGTAGTGTCCCACTGTACTGTGTCGAAGCATGGAGTTTTCGCGACAACCGGCGAGAAACGTTCCCGTTACTCTAGAGGAATTTTTGGATCGTCATGAGCGTTCTCTTCCCAGGACAGTTAAGCTGGTGGATGGGTTTTGGGGAAGTGAAGAAGACGAAACATTAGAAGCAGACCAGATCTTGGTTTTGTATAAAGTAGAGAGGCTAAAAGTTGTTATTGCACTTGACGCATTCCGTCAAGAGATCTTCTTCCCACGAAATTCGAACTTCAAGGTTCACCTTCTTCCACCTGAATGCAAAATCTACAGCACGGTCCAAAAACTCATCACTGATCAAACACCGCCGTTTTTTCTTGTTCTTGAAGACATTCCGTCCGCTGGAATCGAATCAGGAAGTAAGATCAATATACTGAGCAATGAAAATAGTGTTTCCAACCATTTAAAGTGTCAAGTTATCAAAAATGGCAAGTCCAAAGAAGTTCTACTCTACTCACATCTTAAGGGGAAGTTTCTACCATTGTTGGAAGCTACAGAGTATAGCTTAGACGAAGTTGTCACGCAAAAACATCTTCCCGTAAGTGTTCGCTTTGTGTCTGGGTCAATATCAGCCAATGACCGGGTCATCGCGCCATCGTTGACCAATCTGGGAAACATTTGTCTTAAAGACGAGGCGGAAGTTTCCATGGTCTTTGCAGCTTCATTTGACAAAACTTTGTCACTGTACGTTTTCCCCAAAACATTGGAAGTTAATGTCAGCTGTGGATTTAAAGTCTCAGCTGAAACCAGCAGAAAGGTCAAGGAATGCAGGAAAATCCTCCAGACAGGCGTCACTAGTTTGGAAGAAGTCGACGATTTCGTAGCAAGTTCCTTCTACTATGCAGCGAGCCCCGTCAGAAAGTTTAGTTTGCAATCGCCTCAGGAACCCGCCCTTCCAGTGCTTTCTCCGAGGTCTCGGATTGGTGAATGTCAACAAATGACAGAGGTAAAACTGTATACAAACGTAGTATATTTAACACAACACGACCTTGTCCCAGAAGGGTATGACAAACAAGTAGGTGTAGCAATTCCATCTGTGATTGTTTATGACGACAGAGAAAGCGGTTCACAAGAAGATATTCCCCCACCCTTGCCTCCCAAATATGGTGAAAAGACACGCTCGGAGTTCGTATCACTTGGTGTAACACCGCCGGTATTACCTCCAAAGCACAAATCTGATTGCGAGACACATGACTCAGACCTGGCTTACTTAGTGGTCGATTTACCTACCTGGAAAAGGGACGAGGATGAGCACGAAGGCGACACAAGCTTCCTTCTAGAACTAACTGGCGAGCCTGTCGAGGGGGAAAGGGTAGACAAGAAACCACCTGTAAGAGATAAAAGCAACTTGGAAAAGAGCGAGAACAATTTTGGGTCCTGCGAAAAGGTGAACGTTGAGCAAGATGACGTCAGAAACGTCTACCAAGAAGTGACTTTTCAACCTGTTGGAATGGAAGACTACCTCATCCCTGCTGAACAGAAACCGTCAGGACATAAAATGAACTGGGAAGATGCTGCAGATAATTACTTGATACCCGAAGAGGCAAGGGGTAACGCCTTTGATCAAAATGACGTTAGAAACGCCTACCTAGAAGTGATTCATCAACCTGACAGAACGGAAGAACTGAAAAGGGAAGGCCATATGGTGGACTGGGAAAAAGCTAATGATAATTACTGGAAGTCTGCAAAGGGTGACGTTATTAAGCAAGGTGATGCGAGAAATGTCAACCTAGAATTGATTCATGAACCTGACGATGTGTATCTCGTCTCGAGGGAAGAAGAAGAAGGGAAAAAACATCAAATGGACTGGGAAAAAGCTGAAGATGACGATTATGCAAATGTTTTGGATGGTGGTTCCCTCACATACCCTCACCTATTACGAAAAAGCATGGAAAATACTGAAGTCCAGCATGTTGCAGAGGAAAACGACAGTTCAGACGACGAGCCTTACGAAGAGATATTCGTACCCTTGGAGTCTCTGGAGTCTTCGGCTCGTGAATTTCGACTGGAGAGTACCACAGGAAAGCAAAAGAAAGAAGGGATGAAAAAGACATCTACGATGTCCAGTAGTAACAACAACGACAGTAGCAAAACCACTGGAACGAGCGGAAAGGAAGAGGTTGCCGCGGCACCTTCGATTAACAACAACAACATTTGGATCTCCACTCGCCGCGAAGAGGACTGCATGGATTTTAATGACATTGAACAGTTTTTTAAACTTAGAAAACAGTTGAACGACTTGAGTCTGCGAGCAAAAGATCTTGAACAGGTCTGTACAAAAGAAGAGCCAATGGAAAGAAGAAGATTACCTAAGAAAATTGATAACACTACTCCATGGTTTAGCTCCGATAGGTCACACGACTTGGACAACGACTCGGAAGAAGCCATGAAAGAGAGGCTGGCAAAGAAAAAAACAGATGCTGTCCCCGAAAGGGCGAGGCCAGCACATCAAAGGCGCCAAGTGAGGAAACCTTATGGACCAGAGCATGTCTGCAATGATGGGAATGGTGACATTTACGAAGAATGCATCGACAGAAAATTCGTCAGCCACAAAACGTCAAATAAAAACAATTTAGTTTTCTTCTATGGAAATGACAGTAAATATAAAGAAAAATCTGGCACCTAGCTGTTGCTGAACCGAGCCGTGAAACCATAGCAGTGGTGATGTAGGAACAAGAGCGGGTACTGGTGGTAAAATACGGCTACTGTAAGCTTCCGCTTATAAGACATGGGATCATACAACTTCATAACAGGGCTTATAAACAGGGGGCTTATACCCGGGGGACTTTTGACCACTTATGACCGGACTGGGGGGAGTGGGGGTTTATAAGCAGAAGTTTACGGTATACTAACATTGAGAGAGAGATACGTGAATATTTCTATGGACATAGATGCGACAATGTATCTCCTAGCAGCCTAACAACAACAAAAAACAGTTTTTTAAAAATATCATGTGTTTTTTTGACTATGCAGGGAAGAAAAGTCGGTGCGGTTTTACGCATCTAGCCGCTTAGTTTTTCTTTTTTCCGTGAAACGGTTGCATAAAGCACATAGGCTGAAACTAAGATACGAGATAAGATAAACTTTTATTTGCTGCAATTGTGCGCTAGTTTTATGACTAATAAGAAAAATATTAGTAAATATTTTGTCAAGTATTTCATGCTTTTTTTAGAATTTGAAGAAACTTTGATTTTTAAAATCAGTGGGAATGTCTCAAAGAAAAGTCACAGTACCAGCTATTGTCTGCTTTCCAGAATTAGTATGGACTTTTGATTTGTTTTGTTGTTGTTGTTGCTATTTAACAATTATTCCTCAAGCCCGGATGGGCTCTGAGTATACAGCCCATGAGGCCAAAGGCCGAATGGGCTATTGACTCAGAGGCCATGAGGGTGAGAGGAATAATTGTTTTAGTAAAATCCAACTAGCTGGTCGAAAATATCGAAAATAAAAAAAATGTAGCTAGTTAAAGCTAGACTTTAACCCTTTTTTGCCGCCAAAAAGACTGCGCTTTTCGCTACTAGTGGGCTATAACATATAGCCTAGTATTAGCTCAACCAATCAGAACGCAGAATTGATAATAGACCATTAGTTGGATTTTACTAAAGCCATATATATAGCCATGGACATGCATGACTAGCATATTACGCTGATACTAGTAACATTATACACTTAATGTCAGATCCCGAGGGAACAGTTAGTTTTGTTTTCCCGAGAGTCCTGAGTCCTTCCGAGACGAAGTGGAGGGAAACATCAGGACTCGAGGGAAAACAAAACTAACTAGTTTCCCGAGGGACCTGACATTAAGTGTTTTGTTATATTTCGAGACTTTCACTTCAACAGCAACAAAAGAATAATCGGAGCGAACCCGAAAACAGTCGACTCGGTACTTATAACAACACAAATTTAATACTCAAAACCACTGAATAAATGATTTACAAAAGTACTTTCCTTATATTATCTGCATATTTTTCCTCCACCAGCTGTTGTTTCTCTTATAGGATAACTTTAAAAATCGTTGCTTTTTAGCTCAAGGCTTCGTGTTTGTGTTCTTGTGTTCATTCACGAAAAAGAAAACTGGCACTTTCCACCATTCTTTGATCGTGCTGTAATGTTTCCCAAGCGGGCTACATTGCTTAATGTATCACGATCGGGATACATTTGATTTTAGTCAAGGCCACGTGACCAAGAATCAAGCAATGGAAGTCCCTGTTTAGTTGAGTGAAAGTCTAGGAATATTACAAACAAACTTGAAACGGTTTAATCAGGGGGTCAGTCTTGTTTATGCCATAAAATGTGTGTGAATTTTAGCACATAAAGCGATAAACGTTGTCTAAGGTCTCCCAAAGTTAAGTTTCGTATCTTAAACTCAATTATATTTAATGACCATGTTTGCATAAAATCTACTCAGACTGTTTTAAGAAGACAAGCAAGTTCGACATGTCTTTGTTAGTACGCACAAATGGATCAGTTTGCCCTCAACGAGTCTGTTACAAGACCATAGATCGATTTATCTTAGAAACAATAAATTTAGCATTTTTGAGTTTGTACATAAAGAGTGGAGCATAGTGGACAGCCACTTTCCTGAGAATGCGATTATTACAGAAAATAGTATAAGTAAGAGTGTTATTTTTAGCAATTAAAGTTGTTACTGTGAAAAAGAGGATAACTATAAGTTAATGCCCAATTCACAAATTCACACTTGCCAAACCTGTTAAGTTAACCGGATTTGACAATCTGTTAAAGAAAGTTAATCTTAACTTGTACTTTCGTTTTAGCTGATTAAAAAACAAATTAGAAAACAGCTTTTATGATGAAAAGTTTGATTTTACTAAACAGCTTTTTGACATTTCTTGGTGTGAATAGGGCGTTGTCAATAGCCTTTCTATTATTTACAAAAGTGGGTTACCTTGGTAACTAGTAATAACTTCTGGTTTTCTCTGCTGTTTAGCAATACATACAGATTAACAACTGAATTTAGTGAACAGGTTAAAAGTATATTTTTGCGATGAAAACGGATGTAAGTTGAATATTTTTAAACCTTCTTTGATACTGAAAACATGTTTAACTGCTGATGAAATAAGGCTAATTTCTCGGTAAGTGGAAATGCTGTTTCCCTACTTGAAGTTTAATCGTAGTGTCCTCTTTGTACGTAAACCAAAGCTACTTAATGGCAAAATAACAAAATGATTAAAACGTGATTTTCATTTCTGTGACGAGCGTAGGACAGGAAATACATCCCAGGGAATACTCCCCTATGAAAATGACGGTGGTACTCGTCGTACGCCATGAGGGTCGTCGCGGTACTTATTCAAAGCCCTTTAAGGGCATTTAACCGAAAGATACATGGGAACCCTTTGTTACGCAACTGATTTTTTGGCACCTCTCAGGAGCCACGCCCCCAAATCCAAATTCTTCATCCTTGAAGCTTAGGGGCATTTTTGGAATTATGAGCTGGACGAACTGCCCTGCCATAATAGGGAATCGTTCCCAAGGTAAAGCAAATTCGAAAACCGGAATCCTTCCTTAGAGCTACCTTGGTCGATGCCCTGTTCCTAAAGGAGCCTCCTTTGTCTACTTTTTTCTAAATACACAAAGGAGGAAATTTGCCAAAAAATTTATAAAATTTCTAATTTAAACAATTTCTTAAAATCCCGCCCATTCCAAAATGGGAAGGGGAGGAGTTATCACGGACCCTCTAAATGTACTTCTGTATACCGCACGTAAAAGTGAAATTGCCGACTTACAGTGGTTATGTTTGTGCGGGGATCAAGTGCGGGGAATGGGTTTACCATAGCGCAAGCCCATTAATCAACATGAACTTAAATACCGTTATGCTCGTGCGCGTAGGTTTAATATCTCCATTATAGCTCTCATTGCTACTCACAATTCGTCAGTTTAAGTATTTTAGTGGGCATGGTGGAGGGGTGAGGGTTAACCAATTCCCTCTTATTATTTGAAACCTGACGCAGTAAACAAACATTAAGTTTGTACGAAAAATGGGTAGCCAGTGCTCTTCTGGGCGTATCGTCATACCAAATATTGCCCGTTTACTTTACACAATTGATCTAGAAAAAAGCAGGTTTGCGGCTTAAACACGTGATCCGTAAGTTTAATCTTAGTCTAAGAAGACAGAGCACGCACAACAGTTCGAGAAGAAAATCTTTGAAAGTTTAAAGGTCTGTTTTTCTTTTATTTAAGGTGTTTGTCAGTCACTTGGATTGTTTTAAGTAGCCTCGAATTGTCCCTCAACTGTCCATCTTCTCCACTTCTGGTAATAAAGGTCAGCATCTTGTCTTATAGGTCACATTTACACAGGTCACTTATAGGTCACAGTTACAGCATTGACTGGTCGGCATTTAAGCCAAACAATCTTCCCTCGATCTAAAACAACAATTGGGATAATAATTAAGGTTAGGAGGCGCTTTTGGCCTGATTTATACGTTTCTGCAGGGTGTCTTTGCATCGTGATCTGTACCCTCCGTGACTTGTGGAATCAGTGAACTTTAAAAATATGCTGCGGCGAATTGCTCAGGCTAAAACATTCGAAAGTGTTGTTTTCATATAAATATGTGTTGAGTTTTCCTTTCCTGCGAATCTACCAGTCAAGGTCCCTTCAGTTGAAACACGAAAAGATGCACGTATCATTTAGAGCCATCTTGCATGAGTGAACACGCTCAAAGAAAATCATTCTTGTGGAAACATAGTGGGCAATACCAAACGTGTGAAATAACTTCATGTTGCCCTCCTCTTAGTTTTACTACCTTTGTATAACTTTTTTCTCTTACCGTTCTTGGATTAATGTTCAACGTCTTCTGGCGAATTAGCGCTTTTAGGTAATAACGTGCTGTTTTAGATATATGCATTCAACATTTTCTTCATCATTGCAAATATTATATTGCCCACATGGTTTTGATTGTCTATGCCTTTATTCCTTCTCGATTTCTTAATTCCCTTGGCTATCCTGATAGGCGTGAAAAGGTTTCAATGATATGTTTAAGTCTCCATTTCGTTCTCATTGCGCCAGTAAACTTAGGATTGACCGAAAATTTACCACTAATGTCAGGTCAAAAATGAACTGACCATTGAAGACCCTTAAAGCCCCAAGAGTGACTAATATATCAATTCTCTCTCACCGATATCAATACATAATCAAGAGAACAGGCTACGAGAATTTACAATATGATCACTTATAAGGGAAATTACTTCGATCTTCAAACAAATTCTCTCAACTGATTCTTTTATGATATGTATGGAGACTAGTCTGGAGAAATTGTAGGTAGATACTGGGGTTTCAAGGGTTAATCATCATTATTCATTCATTTTATTTTGCCATTAACCAGAAATACAACAACAGTAAACAGAAATACATTAAAGATAATATACAATATCCCAATAACTAAGTTATTTACAAGATTAAATATGGTAAAAAAAAATCTATCAAGGCAAGGAAGCCTATAACAAGTGCGCCAATTGATACATACTAATGAAATCCTTCTTTGTGGCAATTGACCAAAATTATAAAATAATTCACACACATTTTTAAAAAGAAGCCGGGGGCTTATAAACTATAGGCTTCCTGGAACTATAGGGTAAACCATACAAGTTAAGGGTGCTGAATAACAACAACAACAACAACAACAACAAAAACAACAACTACAAAAGCTACTAAAACAGCAACAATTTTTAGAATACAATTAATACCAGTCGCTCATGGGCTCCTGCTAATATAATGTTCTTGTTCCCCCATGCGACTACAGAGTTAGTTAAGGCGGGCGGAATATAAATTTAGTAACACTGACAACTTGAAGAAATATCAAAAGTAAAAAAAAAAGCGATAGTAGGGCTGAGATAATAACTATCTATACCGTATGAAGTATTCATGAGCACGACAGGCTTGTTTTAAAATAAAACTTATTCCTTTGGGCCATTAGTGCAGAATTAGTCACGTTTCACAATCATTAGCTTTGATTCTCGAAACCGTAAATCTACAAATGCCTGTAGGTACAATCAGTTGCACCATAATTAAATTTTTGGAGCAATCGCCGCAGACGAACATGCCAACGAAACCATGAGCCCATAAGCTGGAGCGAGCAGCGTCCATGCGCTCGTGTCACGGCGTTTTCACGGACCATTTATTTTTAGAACGGTTTTGGTGCGAATTTGAATATCTTTGAAATTCCAAAAACCAGGCAGCAAAACCTACAGACTTAAAAATGATAATTTTCGCCTTTTAATAACGTTTAGTTTTCCTTTTTGATATCTTATACTTCGAATGCGCTCATAGACATGGTGCAGATTCTATTTTCGCCTGAAAGGAAACACAATTTAAACCACTCCATGTAAAACATGACACATAAAGTGTGACTTGACCTCGTTCCCAGGGTCCTCTCCCACTCTTTGGCCCCATGAGAGGGCTGTCGTATTACTAACCGTTTATTTATATTAGTTTTATAAACAACTCAGTTTAACTTCACAAAGGCACATCTATCTACATCATTGTCATCCAATTTGACATCGTAGACTTGCCCAGGAATAATCATAAAGCGCCTTGTTTCCAGGGTGTCTCTCGCTCCATGGGACGGGAAGAAGAGGAGAGATGGAAACGAGGTTAAACCCTTACTCAGTCTACAACGAATCACCGTAATCACATTTTTTTTTCATTTGTTTCTCATTTAAAGCTCATATTGAGCTCAATACGCCACTTGCACATCTCCCACAGTGCACCTTATTTGCTCCTCAAAATTTTGCATAAGCATTTGGACGACTGTAATACCCAGGGGAAATGAAAGTAAAGGTTATGAAAAGGTGCATTACGGGAGATGTGTAAGTAAGCTAATTGATGACAGGTGGGTTGTTGTTACAAAACTGCGTTTAACAAATTTTCACCTTGTGGCAACCTTTCCGATGTTCTTAGTTTGACTGGCCCAAAAGAATCAGTTAGCTATATTATCCTAATGAAAATGAATTCATCGGCATGAAAATAATTTAAATGAGGCAGATACCACGAAGCATGCCATGTTAGTGAACAGCGGTTTCTCCCCAGGTAAGGGGACCCGGGAAAATGTTGCTCGTGGAATCCGGAAACCAGGCAATTTGAGTTGTCGAATCCGGAATCCCCGGCTTTAGAATCCCGAATACAGCTCAAGGAATCCGGAATCTCACCAAGGATTGGAATCTGGAATTCAAGTTCCATTGACAAACAATCCGGAATCCAGTTTGTGGAATCCAGAATCTAAGAATGTCTTGGATTCCCTTACATGGGCCAGGCGGTGAGAAGGGAATATATGTCTAACCATTTCTGTTATTAAGTAAAGTGCTTATGTAATATGCTCCTGAGCATGAAGCTCTTTCTTGGGAATTACTAAAGACGAATGTGTGATATAGCCTGTGTAGCGAGCGTTTCCGTTTCTCGCCGGTTCCTTTCGTCCTGGTTTAACATTCTGAACGAAGTCGAGCGATGCGTAAATGCACGCAAAGTGTGGATTTATGGGAATACATTCCCATACATTGCCATACATTCCCGTAATTGCGGATAGTAGGTGTGTGCCGCCCAGGGTCTTAAATCCTGACTCTGTAAGGATAAACCAAGCGAAAATTGATACCTTATTTAAGGCCCAAACCCTCAAAGCAAACCCCATTCAAGGGGAAAAATGTAAGAATTTAATTGCAACACACAAACCTTCATTTATTCGCTTTCCTAATATTCTAAGGGATGGCTCAGTTACTTAACAGATAATTTGTCTTTTTGAAGCTGGGCATTTACGTACTTGAGTTTTACCTGATACAAGTTAGGTACCCCATCTACGGATCACACTAGAAGCACAATGCTAAAATGGGCAAAAATGATACGCTTTTTTAGGATCGAGACCCTCAGAAACCACACCTATCTGGTGGCACATACCTAAGTAGCCCACACATGAGAGTTCCAGCTTTAAACTTGATATTGTCTTTTTTTCCGTGTCAATGTACAGTTGTAAGGATGGAACATGTAGGCACACCTATGCTTTTTTTTTTATGTTTCAGCAACTCTTTGGAAATCTTAAACAGTCGTCGTCGTCGTCGAAAACCTAATATCTTCACACCTGAAAATAACATGTTATC
This sequence comes from Porites lobata, assembly GCA_942486035.1. Lineage (NCBI taxonomy): Eukaryota > Metazoa > Cnidaria > Anthozoa > Scleractinia > Poritidae > Porites > Porites lobata. Next base: position 23,666 of record CALNXK010000214.1, on the reverse strand, counting down.
TTCACGTGTGAAAATATCACCGTTGCTATGGCTACATAATAAATCGCGCCTTTCACACCAAAAAACTATTAAAGTGAAATGGTTTGGTATTTCATTGGTGTTTATATAATAAATAGAACATTACATGGCCGCTTGGAGATACGAAATTTCTCTTCTCGTGTTGAAAAAAGTACGTCAAACCCCCGTTGATACGGACACTGAGGTGGCAATAGACAGTCTCCGTATTAACAGGGTTTCCGTATGAAAGGGGCTGTGTGATAGTAGTCCAGTCCAGTTCATTTTGTTTAATTTTGCCAATAACTCGCCCTCAATTACTATGGAAATTAAAGTAAGCAAAGAAATTACAGGAATATGACAAAATTAGACATCCGAGACAAACAAATATGCCTCCTGAACATTATTTTTGTTGCAAGCAGCAGGGATCAACTTTGAAAAACTGTTAGGCTGAACAGTTTTCAAAAACCCTAATTTCAATCCGTTTCAATTTTCTTCAGTTTTGTCCATCCGTGGCATCTGTTGTTTCTGTTATGGTTTTAAGCTGTTATTTTTATGTTTCTCTTAATTTAACGGACATTTTGCAATTTCCTGTCTTGGCGGAATTTCGTGACACAGCTCCTTTAAGCGGGTCATGTTGTTACAGTAAAAGACACCTTTTATCAGAACAAAATACTTAAAAAAAACAGAGGACATAAGCATCGTCAAAAAAAATCTACCTTCACAAGGTCGGCACATTCATCGGACTAAATCCTTGGAAACACTCAAAAATCGCGCATCTATATATAACTTAATCGAAACCGTTCCCTGTAAAACTCGTTTGATGCCAAAGTAGTCCGGAAATTGACGTCTACAAATCATCCTAGTCCGGTGCTGTAGCACTAGGAACATCGACATGCTGTTATCTGGTTAATTGATGTTTTTTTTACCTCCAAAAGGGGACGGTCTATTGCAGCCACGCACAGTTGATAAAGTGTCCGCGTTAGCGAGGTTGACTTTCATGAGAAACTCAGTGTTGATTGGGCAAGAAACCGTTTCCATGTTCGTATTAAGAGGGTTGAATGAAAAGAAAATGTTAGGGCTGGACAAAGAAAACTGTCCGTAATAACAAAGCGGGTGTCCCTAAAGCGGGGCTCGACTGTATCTGCATGCCGTGTCTTAATCCAGTTGCCAGTAGAAACTGCCCGGTTGTACGTGCAGCTATTGAAATGCGGAACTATATGGTTTGGCATAGTCACAGTAAACACATCAAGGGGTTAACAAATAGAAGCTGGGGTCCGTAAAGCGGGGTTGGATCTGATTGCATTTTTACTTGTCATAACCCAGATGCCAAGAGCAACTGCCCCGTTGTACGTGGAGCTATTGAAATGCGGAACTGTATCGCCTTGCGTAATCACAGTAACACATCTATGATTTTTATCTTTCTATATACTGAGACAGTGTTATTAACATTATAATCAAATTACCTTTTTACCCCCCCCCCCCCTCAAAATTAAGTTGATGATGTTTAACATGGCCTGAGGCAGATCTGACTTCCGCAGCCATCACGGATTTCTGGTGGCGCTTTTTTGGTTCTTTGCTAAAGAAACCGATTCTACCGTAGGCATCAAGAAATACCACACGTTTGTCCATTTTCGATGTATGAGCGCTACCGGAAGCGATGTTGTAAGTTGCCAATTTTTCGGGGACGTTTAAGGGGAAAACCCTGTCACTCAAAAACTTGCCAAATACAGTTCACAATTCCGTCTAAACCATGAACGTGTGAAAGAAGAAACTTAAATTAACTGAATTTAACTGAAATTAAAGGAAATTCATAAATTTAATTTCTTGCATGATGCCCACGATATTGTGAAATATTGACCCGGACCTTGCCGTGCGAAACCATCCTTGCTACTTGTACCCCTCATCCTGTCATCGGTTATCTTATTCTGATTGCTGCACTTTGCTGTTCCCCACATAGGCACACATAAATTTATTTGTAAGGCCGCTTACACATTCAATTGTGACTTCTCAAGGAAATTTTTTAAAAAGCATGACGTTTTACCACATTATCCGCACTAATGAGGCGGGTGACAAAAATACTATAGCCATCTAAGGTGACGTCTTTAGTGCACGCCTTTCGTCAACGTGACTTCCTGTACATGTCAAATTTCAAGCCCCCTTTGCCAACAAACGCTCTCTTCCAATATCTTTGCTCCATAAAACATTATGTTCACGTACAACAATTAAGGGATTGATCACTCAAGATGAATTTAATGGACACTCTAACAACTTCTCCCCACTACGTCTATAGGAAGTGTATAAAGACAACAAATGAGAATTGAAATTTTGATATCAGGTTTAAAGCTTTAAGAACTTGATTGTAGCGCGTTTATCTCTAACGATTCTATGTTCTACTCACAACTTAAATTTTGCAATTAGCACGCAAGGTAACCAGCAATCAGAAGTTCTTTTTTCGGGAAAAGCGCAAAAAAATAATGTGAAGAAGGACCGCGTGATCGCAGGTTACAATTTAAAGACCCACCACGCACATTATGCTAAAAGCGTCCTGATGTAAATGTTGTAGATTTCCTTGTTTGGCTTCGTGATAACATGATGTTTGTTCGACCAGGAATTTATGCTATTATTTATGCCGCAAGCTTGAATTTAAACCACAGGCGTTTCATGTTTTTTTATCATACTCGGTCAAAGAAAACCACGATTGTTGAACGAAACACATGCGTCAAAGGAATAACAAACGATTATAACGTAACTTTTAAAAGCTCGCGAAAATTCCTGAAAAAGGTGTTGTGCAAAAATCATCGACATGAAGCCATTTGATATCTTGAAGTCCTTGAATATTAACAGTCAGAGGCCGATTAGGATGGCGAAGAAAGAAAGAAAGAAAGAAAGAAAGAAAGAAAACTAGATTCGACTATTATAGTCTTTCAAAACTGAAATAAACACGATGAAAATGACATAATACATGATCATTAACGTCCGTTCAATCAGATTTCGGTAAAACTCTCTTGGTATCAAGTGGAAAAAAAATATTTAAATATATAACCAATACTTAAATGCTTCCAATACATCGTTCTCGAAGGTTCATACTTCCCTCTTATCTAAGACTTAATTGTGTTTTAATTTAAAACTGAAGTACACGATTAACATACAACATACCAAGAAACACTGTAAGAAGTATGAGAACGTCATAAAAATCTGAAGAAGTATTTAGAAAGTTATTTTTAAGCCGGATTTATCTCATTTTTTAATAAGTTTAGTTTTATTTCATCGAGTGGGACAAGGTTAGATGGCAATTATCAATTTATACTGATGCGGATCGCGGCCGGAGGGTCGATCGAGCTGATTACACAAGTCAAGTTTACATTGGCCCCAAATTCTCAGGATCTGAAACGCTTGTGCAACATCTGGCCGAGACAGGGGTGGGAATCTATAAACCGAATACCAAATCGAAAAAGATAAAGGGAAGATTATGATTTTAAACAAACAGGAACTCCGGCCTATCATTCCCTACTGATCCTTGGCACAATTATCGACGGTCAAACTGTTTTAAATTTGGTTAGGTCGAGGATTTAATAATTAAAAAATAATTTGTTAAATTATTCAGTCAAAAAAACAAAATGGACTGGTTTGATATGAGTTAGGGCCCTCCGTTCTATTTTTAACATTCTGATTTTAAATTTTGGCTTCACGCCCGTCTGCATAATTGACCTTTTGTGGAACACAAATATGAATATCCCGTTGGGTTAGTGGCTTTCGCTGAAGGAAATACGCATATCACATCACTCACAGCACACCCATGTTCATGTTAATTATTATGGCCTTTCACGCGCAAAGATCATGGTGCGATCTCGCTGCATTTATTGATCGTTATGGAAATGCTTTACCAAAGACAGTCAGGGTTGTCGATGGGTTTTGTGGGGCTAATGACGACGATACACTGGACCCTGATCAGGTCTTACTTTTCCACAGATTGGAGACAGAGAAAGCAATTCTTGGACTTGATGAGTATCGTCAAGAGATTTGCATACAAGAAAATTCCAACACCAAAGTTTACCTTCTTCCGCTCGAATGTAGCACATTTGAAACAGTTCAAGAACTTACCAATGTTCAATGGTCTTTTATTCTCGTTCTTGAAGATATTTTAACGACTGGGATCGTTTCAGGAAGTAAGCTGAAACTGCTGAGAGATGAACAAAGCAGTCCCCACTGCTTGAAATGCCAAATTGTCTTCAGTCAAGACGAATTCCGGGATGTTCTACTCCCTCTTCATGTGAAAGGAAAGTTTCTGCCGCTTTTGGACCCCTCAGAATACTACTTGCACGAGATTCTAGCGTACAATCACCTACCAGTAAATGTTCGATTTATATCTGATTCATCAAAGCCTAATACCCGCTTCGCTTCACAGTCCTTGGCACATTTAGGTCACGTCCTTCTTACACACAAAACCGAAGCGACAATGGTCTTTGCGGCATCGTTCAACCACGACTTGTCGCTATACGTTTTCCCTAGGACTCTTGACATCACTGTTAGCCTCAGATCGGACGACTCAACGGAAGCTAGCGATAAGGTAAAAGAATGCAAAAGGCTCCTGCAGGAAAATGATTGTCAAGTGAAACAACTAGACAATGCAGTGAAGGAATCCTTCTATTTCACAGCAAATCCAGTCAGGCGTTTCCGCGTTCAGCTGCCTAAAAAAACTTGTCCAATACCACTTCCAAGATCACGCTATGACTCTAAAGCGCGTGACAAGGCTTCGCCAGGATCCATTAAACCTCTCCCAAGAAGGAAACTCCTTCCAAAAAATAGTGGAGACGCTCAAAAATCTGAACCAGGTGCGGTTGTCAAGCCTATTACAGATAATAAAGGCCTTGGTGACGTTTTCGAATATTCATCCTCTTCAGAAATTTCACATGAAGTCAATTACAAAGATGAATTCAATTCTGAGGTACCTGCCGTACCCCCTAAAACAAGATCATATTCAAGAGGCACAAATGAAGCCAAAACTGTCAAACTCCACAGTCCGTCTTCATTTGAACCCACTTCACGAAATCAGCTGGTGACGATGGCAGAGTATGAAGACGTACCCAAAGATTATCAAGTGGTACAGGCAGACTGGCGAGAGGCAAATAACGATGAATACAGCGAATCGGCACAGAGAAAGGGTAATCCAGAACCTGAGCTGCCACCAAAGCCTGTATTCCTCAGGCCATTGCTTGCTGACACTGAAGAAAATAATAGCTTAATGCCACAAGACAGTCCTCCTCCTCCACTGCCTCCAAGGAAAGACGGGGACAGCTGTCCTGAAGAGCTCGTCGAGAAAAAAGAAAACGTTGCCTTCATAAGAAGTAAAAATCCCTTACCAGTGTTACCTCCTAGGAAGGAATTATCAGATGTTGCTTATAAAGTAGTCGATGTAACAAACTGGAAATGGTATGAGGACCAATTTGCGTACACCGAAGTCAAAGATGAAGGGCACGTCATTAGTCAAGATAGTGCGGGAACCTTGCAAACCCAAAGCGACATTTGTGGGTCAGAACCCCAAGAATGTGCGCGGGAAAAAGAAAGGCAACGAGATGGCGAGTCATCTTACGAAATCAAGGATTATCGCGGAGCTGAGGAAATTGGTGCTGAAGAAGACAATGAGGAAGATGGGACGTACGAGGAGATTGATACTTGGTGTACGTCTCCTTCGACAGAGGAAAATCTACTGAAGACGAACACGAACCCACAAAAGAAAAAAGTTACTGTACCGTCAACGAATCCCAGCACACCAAACAACGTCAAATGTCCTACGCAAACAAGTCAAGAAAAACCAGCCATCGCTTCATCGCGTAGGTTGAAAAAAGAATTAATAATCTCAAACCGATGCGAGGAGGATTTCATGGATTTTAAAGACATTGAACAGTTTCTTAAACTCAGGAAAAAGTTGAACGACTTGCGTGACCACGTGAATGATCTTGAGAAAAAAGTCGGTGTAAAAGAAGGGCCGGGGGATGAATCACATGAGTTGTCCAGCACCATCGATGAAATGGCCTCTTCTTACAGGTTTGACAGAGTGGAAAACAGGACAGATGAAAACAGGAACATTTTTATCTCGGTTAGGACACTAAACAAGTTTAAAGTTGGCTCAGAGAGTAGAAATGTTGGTTTGGACAAAGATGGAACTGAAAAGAGTACAGGAGAGGAAACTTCAAATTCGATTTCTCCCGTCAATACTCTGGATTCCGATGACGGCGATGAAGCTTATGCAGAATGCTGCGAAAGAGAATTCTCCCACATTGAAGACGATTCGGCTTGCTACATGAGCAATTCTGAACAAGGTAGACAAAGTACCGGCGATAGTGCTGAACATGGTGTGGAATCTGGCAACTACAACACCGTCGAGGTAGGAACGTCAAGCTATTTGCAACTGGAGAACTCTAATGAAGAGGTCGAGAATGTTTATGTAAATGTCGATGCCGAAGACTTCGATCAAGAGGCGCAGTGGGGTAAAGTAAAAGAACTTCCACCCCTTCCTCCTAAAAAAAGGACAAATTTAACCTGCTGACTGAGCCCCTGACAGCACACCGCCCAGCGAGGGTTTGGTGAGAAAAATGAAAAAAAAAAAAGTGGTATGAATGTGCTGCGAAAAACAGTTATGATTCGACACAATGTGTCCAAAATTGTGGGCAAATTTCATGGCTGTCGCTTGTCGCCCCTGGAGTCGCGAACTAATATGTACACAAGCGAATTGAGTCCAGAATTTCTTAAAACCTAAGGTTTTAAGAAATTCTAGTACTCTTTAAGATCTCTAGCTTAGTCACCCCCATTGGCTGCAAAGCACTAAAATAAAATTTTCACGATCATTTCATTTTCATTCACCTTTTTCATTCCTAAAAGAGACAAATCTATCTTATATTCTATGACTTAACACCCTGCTAGCAGAGTCGCTTCGATCTTTCCTAGATAAGTCGGGAAAGATCGAAGCGACTCTGTTAGCAGGGTAATGACTTAAGCGTTTTAAAAAAAATATCTCCAAGTAAATTTGAAGAGTTCTCCTTTGAATGGTTGCACAATATGATTTCATTGAAAGTCGTCTGTACAATTCACCTCGAGAGTCTGAGGGGATACACTGATCTCAAATAAGTTGCGCTGGTGTAAAAAGATACTAGTTTTTTTGCGTTGCAGTTGCCAACTCTCGGATTCATTGTCAATCTTACGTCGTACAATTTAATGAGAAACGAAGTCATATATGGCAGGTCTCAAAACGCTACATGACATGACAACATGACTTTGTGTGGTATCGCAGTTTGTCGACAAAATGAGCGTATAACTAACTGAATTTCATTGGTTTGTAGCCGCGTCTTGCAAATCGCAACCATGTAAAGCCCGGTTTTCAGACGCCATGCAAACTTTTCGTGAGCCTAATTCGAATTAAGGCCGACCCAAACTATTTCGACAGCCTGAATTGATTCAGACGTCGATCTTAATTCCCATCGAACTAAATTCAATAGGAGAAAAGTGCTCATTTTGGTGAAACAGCTTGCAAAATACGTTGTTATAATTTATTCGGCGTCTGAATCAAAGCCGTTCCCAAGCATCGGCTCCTGTCCAAAGTCACAGTCGAAATTCCCGGCCGGGCTAGGCGTTCCAAATTGAAATTGTCGTCTCTAATTGATTCAGACGCCGAACCTTTCTTGTACTTAATTCAATGTATTAGGTTCGGCTTATGAAAAGATCGGCGTCTGAACCGGGCCCAAGTCCGGTAATACCAAAACATTACCCACAGCGAGTTTACCTTGTTTTTATTCCCACGGTCAGCTAAACCTACTATTTGACTTGTTAGAAGGAGAGTTAGAGTAAGGAGTATCATACCAGCTTGAGGTATTTGAGCTGTACCCTCTTTCTCTCGAGGTGAATTTATTGCGTTGCAATTGCCAACTCTCGGATTTAGTGTCCATCTTATGACTTATTAACATTGTACAATTTCAAGGAAAAAAAACATACAAGGCGGGTCTTAAATTGATGTATTCAGTTTTTGAAATAACGCTATGACAATAACTATCGCAGTCTCTCGATAAAAAGAGCGCGAAACTGAATTGGATCTTTTGCAGTATTTCCTCCACAGTGTTCTGAAAATAAAGAATGCAAATTTATGGCTATGAAAACAAGCTTACCACAGAAATTGATACTGTGTTTACAGAGTTCCTGTGTGCGATTTTTTGGCACTAGAGTTCTTTCCTTAATTTGTCAATTCCTCAAAGCCGACGGAAAGTCATTTGAAACTGAAAGTAATTTAAGTCATGATAAGAATAAAACATCCCCATTTTCGTGACGTTTTTTTAAGGACAATTGACTTTAATAGTTTTTTGTGTGTGTTCTTAAAATGGCAAATCTGCTATTTGTAGTTTACAGTAGCTACCAGACCCGCAGTATACAGGCTGTCAACCGCTGATTAATGGTTGTAACTTTTTGCGTATTTGATAAACAACTGAACACATTTCTTGAGGGTAGATTACATATGATAACGTAACCGAATAACGGCTTAATTCAATGACTACCTGATCACCTAATAATATATTGTGTACAAATTTGATTTTAATGTTCTGGATGAGAAACGGTACGTAAATTGTAGGTCCTTACTCTAGGTTTATACAATAAAATGACCCTTACCTATCCATGTTTTTTTGGTTCAAGTTTGTCTTATCTTTGCTTCAACTTTGTATTCCGTTTTGTTTCAAACTCACGTATTATCGTCAAAGGAAATAAAACTCGAACCAACGTTTGTACCCCCTGCAGCGGTGGCGGAGTTCCCCCTTCCCCCCCCCCGATAAGCAATAAAAGGCGGCCTCTGTCTTTTTTTCGGATAGTGGATTAGGGCGTGTTCCCCACGATACGATCTTAACGCCTGGAACGGGCTAACAACATTTTAGGCCCCTCGGATACTTCAATGCTAACGACAACAAAAACTACATAGGATAGCCTTCTATATAGCCTCCCCTGCAGACATTCTTACGGGTTCGTCACGCGTTCCAGCCCCACGAACGTCTGCTGAACCGAAAGAGATATTCCTTTCCCATTTTTCGCAAATATCAGCTGGAGATCACATGCAGATTATCGGAGATCCAATCGGCGCTGTTGAAGTTAAAGTGTTGACAAGCCAAACACATACGTACAAGCTCTATAGAGTGCGATACGTGACCAACGATTTTTTCTCCGGACGAGAATCTAGGAGATAAGCTTTGGATTTTTGTATATTTCTCTCTTATAGGTTGGATTAGATGTCGTTTGCTCATAAAGTTGTTCTTTAGGTGATGATGCAACGGCGGGGTTACCTTGTAAGACTGAACAAAAGGTAGAATTTTTCTTCACACGTTATTGTTTTGTAGTAAAGCCGACTTTAACCTCCGAGGCAATTTTTTTCAATGAGATTGTGAGGGTAGCCACTAGTACGAACGCTGGTGAGTTAACTGAGTAGATTGTTCTAAAACTGTAAGGTCTTCACCTTTTATGAGACCGTTCTGATCTTTTCTGGAGTTATAAAGTCAAGCGCGAAATTTCTCAAGGTCCAAAGTGCACTTCCCAGATCTGGAAGTCTGCTGTGATTGGTCTACGTTTTTTTCCGCTCAAGTCAGCTTTGGTGAAATGTGTGTACTGGAAGGTTTCCACTTGTTTAAAATGTGTCTTTACATCATGGACAACTTTTTCGTTGAATCTTGTGCCTATGTATACAACCGTGTCTAAAAAAATTATCTCAGTGTCAGATATTTCGGCCGTGAATTCAAGTAGTAGGGTGATGTAAGCTTGCCCCAGTGTTCGAAAAAAACTACGATGTCTGGTTTACTCATGTCCCAAAGGGAAAAAAATGTCATCTATGTAGCGTTGGTTTATGGTTTTGCTTACTAGACTTTGTGTTTCAATATTACCATAAAACTGCTGATCTTAATATGTTAAAAGATCGACTATTTCACCATGTTCAAAATATTTTCGCTTTTTCTGATTTCTATTGTAATGACTTTAATTTTGCTGTTTTCAGGCCAAGTAGATTGTGAATTATTACTGAAGAAACCTTATACGACAGGAGTATCTTGTGGCCAGTGTTAACAGTTTACAATCTATCCAAGCGTGGCAAGAAACAAGGTCAATTTTTCTAAGTACTTTTTTTTCTACAATATTATTAATATTATTTTGGTTTCCCAAGTACGTTTTTTATTTGGCAGAAAATTTCCAAAATGGAAATTATTGACGTTCATTTGCGTTTCTCTTCCTGAGTAAAACCAAGAGGAATAATGGAACAGAGTCGCTTATGGCACTGGCTGGGAGACGGGGAAAATGCAAATTACACTATAGTTATTTAAGGACATCCGTAGTCGATTTCCAGAGGATCGGAGTAATCGGCAAACCTTATACTTTTTACCTTTCGAAACAGTAAAACCAATACACGGTGCACATTGATACTTGTTAACGCATAAATGAACACAAACATTCCAGTGGTGGATCCAGACCTTCAGCAAGGCAGGGAGGGGAGGGTGGACCTTTCGGGTTTCATTTTGGTCTAAAAATAAGGGACTTCCTGGCCCCCCTCCCCCGGGCCCCTCTCCGGGATCCACTACTGAATTCTACAGTAAAGGCACGGAAACCAGAAATAAAATTATCAAGTAAGCGGACGTCTCGGGATACAAAACTTCCGTCATGAAAAAAAATAACTTCTCTAAAATTAACAATATCTAAACTGAGCGTGTCCCTGTCTGTCCCGTTATTCTCTCTTGGTAAAACTGAAAAACATCCCAAGGCTTTCAACACGTGTATTGATATCAACTGAATAGAATATAACATCATTCCGTGTTGCGACTGTAAGTAAAACGCCGACTGGAAGTCGGGGGTCGGGATTCTTGTTCTTTTGCTTCGATTTCTCAGTTGCTTTTCCCGAATCGAGACATGAGGCCAAAAAGAAAATCAAACATAAGATCCGAAATAGACCAGAAAACATCGTGTCGGATCACGGCCTGCTGCTAGCTTACACTAATACCACGCCGAGATACTGGCTTTGGGTGTGTGCAAAAGTCTCATAAACCTATTTACGAGTTTTCGTGAGAGTTAATCTTGTAGACTAGTTCTTAATCTGATTAATCATTCATCCTGCCCGAACAAAGAAGCGGGTTTGGACACGAATTCATCTTCTATAGACATTAGTGATCACAAATTTCATGGAAAAAAACACGAGGATCCGTAACTTACAGTACAGACCGAGAAAAACGAGGTTAGTAACATATTTATTATATCTCTGAGGTTAATTGGGCGCGCTGGAAGGAAACTCTAAAATTTAGCGTGCCGTAGTAGAATATGGCCCGCAAAATTGACCAATCACAGCTCGCGTACTAACTAGGAGATACAATAACTTGAAGGTTATTCACAGTCAACTCTCTCTTAACAGACACCTCTATAAAACGGACATTTAGAGTTGGTCCCTGCCATTACTCCCTATACACTGTATTTGACTGTCTTTGACCCTTTTACTGCCAAATTTAGCCAAAAGCATTTTTGTGAAATTTTGAAAAATAAATAGCACCATGTGTAAGTAATGGCAGAGAGCTTTCATTTGAATGTTTACATCACAGGATTTCGTCCGCTGACGGATATCTTTCAAGGTTGGTTTCCAATGTCGCGTAAGTTTTCCGTGACTCACGTAAATTTTACGCGCGTAGTTAATGAAATAGAGGCAATGTATGAAAGGCCACGCGTAAACGTGAAACTTGAGCGAGGTTCAACTTTAACGTTCACACGTGACCTTTCAAACATTGTCTCTGTTTTATATACGCGCGTAAATTTACGTGCGTACGCACGTAAAAACTACACGACAGTGGTAATCAACCTTAAGACGGATACTCAGTGCTGCTGGTGCTGATCCCAAAGGTGTCCTTCATAGAGAAAGTGACTGTATTATTATTATTATTATTATCATTTTCTGTTGTTGTTTTCAAACTTGTGTTTTAATTCTCCGAAATTTTCGCCAGTACATAACTATATATTTGCCATAGCTTCAAGATGGAATCGTCTAAACCATGTTACCTTCTACTCTACCAGTTACTTGAAAGTATTATATATTTTAAAGTTATAAGGGTTTTACTTTACTGCCACACAGCAACAGTACTATATTAATTTTTCTACCTTTCCATTTATTCAGGGTGCAGAATTGAAAAAAAAAAAACCTTTTAAAAACATTCACACAAGCGAATAAAAGTAAAAAAGGACGGAAATGACTATTTTAATAAAACATAATTTCACGAGGATCTTCTTACACCATTTTTATTGTTAAATTCCATCAGCAGAAACACAATGGTTCGAGTTTTATCTTGCCGCTTTATTGAGCAGCGGAGCTCTATCTAGAGACAATGCTTGGCAATCCTTCTCTTTGGACCGAATTTGCGTTGATTCTAAATCACTGGCTTTACTCGCATTGCAATGTTTTTGATGAAAATTCATAGTTAACTGAACTTTGCTGGAAGAATAGCTGTATATGGCTAGAAATAAAAATGCTTGAACAGGTTAGTGAAAACTGGTCACATTTGCCACAAGATAATTAAACCTTACGTCACACAGCACATAGTGCTAATTTTCAATAGAAAATAGTTTTGACTCATAAAGAAGCTATATAGCGCGGTGTTTTTCACTCAGAGGGCAAGCGTAACGTTTGCATTTGTCAGTTTTCCTCAGATCTGTCGAATTCTAAGATGAGGAGCGTTTTGTGTTTGATAATCTTCCTTTTTGGACCAGAGGCATTCGTCATGAGCAGCCAACATTTCAATAGGAGAGGAAGACTATTCAGTAAGCTAACATGTCCAAAAGACAAACTAGAACTTACACTGGAACTGCTTTTTAATCTGATAGCACCAAACCGACCTATCAAGATAGGACCAGTTTCAAATGCTTGCCTGAACAGGGACATGATGGCAAAATGTAGTTCGAGTAAACCTGAGATTGCAATACCTTGCAATTTTGGCGAAACCACGTGTTTTGCCGTGGCCGACGCGTGGAAATCCAGTTTGATAGTGAGTGTGATTTCAAAAACCAAGGAGAGGCGTGCACGTGAGGAAATCCCACCCGACACTGATCTGTGTAAAAACATATTGGCACTCCAAGCAGTAGTTCTCCCTTTCATACAGAACAGAGACACTTACACTATACTTAATCCGCGTGTGGCTCCTTGGTTTTTCACTGATGATTTAAGCGGATGTGACGTTTTCGTGGCAACTGCTGTAAACCGAGGCAGCCGCCCCATGGTTATACATTCTAACCGGTTATTGTATATTAGGAACCTGGCAAAGGATCTCCAATCGAAGGGAGAAGATGTTGACGAAATGCTAAAAAGAATTTCAAAGTCGGATGGCTATGAATGGAAGGTGATTGCCCGCGTCTACTATGGACCGACAACCGAAACAGGAAAGGAAAAAATTGGTTTGAATCGCTATGCCGATGAACACCGAGGAATTAAACTCATAGGTTATCAAAAGATACCCGGAAGGAAAAATGAAAATTTTGCGTTTTTTGGTCATTACATCGGGCCCAAAGCCATAGCCAAAGCCAGGGGATATCAACCGTGCTGGAGATTCATTTTCAAAGGATATTCGACTGGCACAATACTAAGTAAATTTAGAGTGTCTGCAAAAGGAGATTTGTTTTAAAACTAATAGCAAAGCCTTAAGAATTGTAGCACCTTAACTGAAATCATACTTATCCCGTGATTTCTAACTCACGCAGTCACGATGTACAAGTTTGACTTACGCGTCGCTGTTCTAGGATCAATTCAATTTATTTATTTATTTGCTCATTTTATACACTTTTTCTGTAGATTACATAGTATTTGTTATCGAGCAGGATATCTTAGCAAGCCACGTACTAGGGCTTTTCATAGATCTCTTTCTACCAGTACGAATATAAAATTTACACTTTTGTGATGGCTACTCTTCAAATACTTGTCCAGTTAACAAGTTACTAACGGATGTATGCTAAAATCTTCAGTTGTTATATATATCTTCCCCACATTGAAGTTGGTTAATCATCATTTATTCGCATTTATAACCCCCCAGAAATAATATGTATACAAAAAATTTAATCTTGAATAACTGAGATACGCATTTTTTCTTTTGTCTTCTCTTTTCTTTTTACCCATTGAGTGGTGATATATGTTGTAATCTTTTACATTCCTTTTCATGAAATTAAAATTTGACACGCCACGACCAGCGCTTTGGCTAACTGCGTGCCAAGAAATTTGCTAATATTGTAATATTGTCCTAGTGAAGTTCGAGCCTCGACTCATGTTGAAGTCAAGTTAGATTGTCTCGATTTTTTTTGTTTCGTTTTTCTTCTTTTCCAGGAAATGACTCTTAAAATACAGTCGAACCCCGCTTTAGGAACACCCGGTTAATACGGACACTTCGTTATTACGGACAGTTTTCTTTGTTCCTGGGGAAAACCCTTTCATTTCTCTAAATTCGATTAATGCGGACGATAGACACTTATTTCTTTCCCAGTTTAATGCGGACAAGGGACACTTACTTCTTGCCCCGTTTAATACGGACACATCCGTTAATGCGGACAATGGACACTGTCTTATTTCTTGCCCCGCTTAATACAAACACCCGTTAATGCTGACAATGGCCACTTATTTCTTGCCCCGTTTAATACGGACACCCGTTAATACGGACAATGGACACTGTCTTATTTCTTGCCCCGCTTAATACGGACACCCGTTAATACTGACAATGAACACTTATTTCTTGCCCCGTTTAATACGGACACCCGTTAATGCGGACAATGGACACTGTCTTATTTCTTGCCCCGCTTAATACAGACACCCGTTAATACTGACAATGAACACTTATTTCTTGCCCCGTTTAATACGGACACCCGTTAATGCGGACAATGGACACTTATTTGTTGCCCCGTTTAATACGGATACCCGTTAATGCGGACAATGGACACTTATTTCTTGCCCCGTTTAATACGGACACGCGTTAATGCGGACAATGGACACTTATTTGTTGCTCCGTTTAATACGGATACCCGTTAATGCGGACAATGGACACTTATTTCTTGCCCCGTTTAATACGGACACTCGTTAATGCGGACAATGGACTCTTATTTCTTGTCCCGCTTAATACGGACACCCGTTAATGCGGACAATGGACACTACCTTATCTCTTGCCCTGCTTAACACGGACACTAATTGTGGTCCCTTCAGTGTCGTTTTAACGGGGTTTGACCGTAACAAAAGTCTTTTACTAAACTGAATTGGCCCTGTGAGCTGCTTTGCTGCTTTTTCAAAACTTGTCATGGGCTTGATTCATTTCCAGCCAGCTCTATTAATTATACACGCTGAAGGCAAATGTTCCAAGTCGACAACTGGTAGTCTGAAAATTAACCCGGGGGCGTACTTTCTATTATTCAGGATTAGTTCTCGGTGCGGAGGATGAGCTAATCATAATTCTGGGAGCCCGTACTTGAAATCATTAAAAAAAATCGCATGATCGAAGCTATCGTCCCGGAGGGCTTGGTTCTACAAGCGTTGGATAGCGTTATAGTATGCATCGGATAAAACTGTATCCAGAACTGTATCCAGTTGATAAGTATCAGGGAAACAAAATACGTTATTTATCCACTGGATAAGATAACGCTACCAAGTGTTTGAACAACTGGGGTAAGCCTTCCAGCAGCTATAATCTACTTTTTGTTGCTAATTTTGTCCACATGATTTCCAAGAATCTTTGTTCTCTTAGGTGAACTAATAGCCGATATTTAACAACGGCCACCTTGGGGACCGAACCAAGTGGCCATTGTGGAGAGGTAGCCGGGAGGGGGAGGTAGGGGTGTGATATGAGACCTGTTTTTAGAAGAGCTCGTGTGCCAATCAAACTAGCCTGCGTTTCAGTCGGCCCACGGATGTTTAGAGCGTCTGCGACGCAGGCTACAACCAAACAGACAAAGAAAAGATTTTTTCCCCGCAGGATTAAAGAGGATCCTAAAAATCACGTAATATGCCTTGACTTTACCACCTTTGTGTATTTACTAAATTGATATTTCATAGTAAATATCAGTTAAACAGGTTAGCTACATGAAGCCACCCGTATCACTAGAACATCAGAAACCCTACTGGACCTTTTTCTCACTGACAACGTGAAGAAAATACAGTCATCGGGCGTAGTCCATGTTAACATAAGTGATCACTCTCTTGTGTTTGCCATTCTCAGAGCATCGGAACCGAGAATACGATCTCGGGAAATACGATTTAGAAGCCTTAAGAATTTTGATAAACAGCATTTTCTACATGATTTGCATAATGTTCCTTTACCAAGTAGCTGAAATATTTGACGACGTTGATGATAGGCTCTACGTGTTTGATTGTTTATATGAGGACATTCTTTGTAAGCACGCACCTTTGAAACAGGTCCGCATAAAGGGAAATCAAGTTCCCTTTATGAATGAACAATGGGACAGAGCTATTCGTCAGAAGAACCGTTTGTGGAAGTGCTTCATTCGTGAAAGAACTGATACTAATTA
Organism: Porites lobata; assembly: GCA_942486035.1. NCBI lineage: Eukaryota > Metazoa > Cnidaria > Anthozoa > Scleractinia > Poritidae > Porites > Porites lobata. The sequence continues at coordinate 7,133 of CALNXK010000214.1, read as the reverse complement.
TGAATTGTACAAGAGACAAAGGAACATTTGCACTTCTCTAAGACATAAAGCTATTAAAACTTTCTTTGACAAGAAAAGTGAGTCGGAAAACCCAAGGGAGTTTGGGACACATACCGCCCATTTTTGCATTCAAGGAAAAGTACGCAAGCTAATGACATAATACTAAAAGAACACGATGTCGTAATAACAGACAAGAAACAAATAGCGGAGCTTTTTAATAGTTATTTCGTGAACATCGCGGACGGCGTGCCAGAGATTACTGAACAGATTTATGGAAAAGGGTTTGATGCACATCCTAGCATTCAGGCGATTTTTAATAACAATGAGCAGATCGCTGCGAGAAACAATTTTGCTTTTCAATATACTAATAAAACCCAAGTGGAAGCTTTGTTACTCAAAATCAACTCCCGTAAATCCTGTGGTTATGACGGAATACCACCGCGACTGGTAAAAGAGTCTGCCAACGCGATTGCTGGTCCTATAGCTGCAATAATGAATCACTCGATTAGGACAGGACAGTATCCGTCGCGCTTGAAATTAGGTCAAGTTACTCCTTTATTTAAAAAGGACGATGAACTAAACAAAAGCAATTATCGACCAGTGACCGTATTACCTGCGCTCAATAACGTCTTTGAGAGGCTATTTTCAGCTCAAATGGGCGACTTTTACCAGAACATATTGTCTGAATACATATCTGCCTACAGGAGGCACCATAGCTGTGAGACATCTTTACTTAGGCTGACTGAGGACTGGAGGCGCAGTCTAGACAATAAAGAGATCGTGGCGGTTATATCAATGGATTTGTCAAAGGCTTTCGACACCATACCTCATGCTTTGCTATTAGCAAAACTGAAAGCGTATGGCTTGCACGAATCCAGCTGCGCCCTTATCGGTGACTACTTGACGGATAGAAGACAGCGAGTGAAAATTGGTGATACTTATTCGGATTGGATGAGTGTGAAGCGGGGCGTGCCTCAAGGCAGCGTCCTGGGGCCCATGTTTTTCAACATGTTCCTCAACGACCTCATCTTTCACATTAAGTCTGTATAATTAAACACTTATGCCGATGACTGCCAACTGCACTCATCTGATGTAGACCCAGTGGCCTTGGAACGGCGGATCAATCATGATGTACAAATAGCAAATAAATGGTTCGAAGACAATGGGATGAAAGCAAACCCTGCTAAACATCAAGGGATGGTTCTTGGCAAAACCGATTACCCTTTCTCCTTTTTAACCACAAGATGCCTGGATCTTTTTGGAATATCTCTAGACAATGAACTTAATTTCAAAGATCACATATCCTCTGTATGCAAAAAAATAAATAATCAGTTCAGTGTCTTCAAAAGATTTGGCAAACTTATCTCATCTGAAATTATGCTTCGCCTTTATAAAGCGTTTATCTTACCCCATTTTCACTAGTGTTCAATGATATGGCACTTTTGTAATTCAGAAGATTCTGTCAAACTGGACACCTTAAATAGACGTATTTTAAGATTTGTTTTAAAGGACTGGGACTCGAACTATGATGCTCTTCTAGACAAGGCTGGTGTGTGTGGTTTAGCTAACAGGAGGATACAAAATATGATGATTTGTATATTCAAATGTCTCCATTTTGGTAAATATCCGTGCTATTTAAAACAACTGATCAAGTTAAGATCTACTGCTTACTCCCTACGGGGTACTAATATTTTATCACTTCCTAAGCCGTCTACAACCACATATGGTCTAAATTCCTTTAGCTATTCATCTGTTAAGTACTGGAATTCTCTACCTGATCACTTTAGAAAGACTGTAGATTATAGTGAATTTAAGCGCAAATTGTTAGTGCACGGTTTTAGTTAATACTACATTAATTAATATTATATTATATATGTTGTAACTTTTAAAATTAGTTAGGATCGGAGATACTAGCTATGTAAGCTACACTAAAATCCGAGGATAAATAAAGTTTATGTATGTATGTATGTATGTATGTATGTATGTATGTATGTATGTAGCTTTCTCATGAAGAGGCAATGCAATATTTTACATACAACTCACACTTGAACTGGTCTATTGCCATTTTAGGAGTTTTTCCCTCGGGATTCTAGAAATGTTTTTATGTATCGTTTTGCTTAATTGTGCGTTGGGTTGGTCCTTCGTGATCGAGATGTGAATTTGTGTAGAGCCTGTATTTTTATTCGGTAATAAAGCCATGATAATCTCTTTTACTCTCTTCTTATTCGAGTCCTGTTTCTCCATCTTTCGATTTTCGCGCTGTCCACTCCAAGAACACCTCCCTATAACAGAACTGAAATAAATTAAACATTAAAGCCAAGTGAGATATTCTATAACGGGGAATTATGGCACAAATTCGATAATTAGGGGCTAAAATTGTCGGAAAAACATGAAAATCTGGTAAAAATAAGGTCATTAATACCTAATGTTACCGTGTTAGCAGTATCAACTGTCAACAAAAGAACAAAATACACGTTATTTTTTTCATTTTTTGCACTCATGAGACATGTCACAAAAGCAGGATTTTATTAAATAATTACCAGGTTTCTTGCTTTGAACCTAAGGATGGAAACGTTTTTACAAAACTGCTACCTTATATCTTTCCTGCCAGAAGTGGCAAGAACTTGGAAGTTATTCCATTGTATTGCTACATATAGAAATAAATGGTAAAAACTGCAAGTTTTTCAAACAATTTACTAGACTCTTAAAAATGTTTAAGAAATCTGGTGAAAAAAAATATGCTTAAAGCTTTTAAACTTTTGCGACTTGAAAAACAACAATGGAAATTTCCAACGTCATCGTGTTTGGATGGCCTTCAAACTAGCCATGGAAATTTCCACCGTCAAATGGTCCTCATTAAGGAATATTTTTTACGGTATTTTTCACACAAAGCAAAATGACATCGTCGTAGGGAAATCCCCTTACTACTAGCACGTACAGTCGTTACTAAATAACCGTGTCTGACGAAACTAATTTAGTTCTTGTTATCACCAGGATCAGAATAAGTTCAGATATTCGCTACAGTTTTTCAAGTAAAGAAGGGTCACTCAATTGTCCCTTGGAATACCTGACTATGTGTGAGCTCATTGAAAGCTCCTTGAAGGTCTGTTTTTGAACAATTAATAGTTTCTGGTTGTCCGAAGACAGCTTGTTGTTGTCGTCGCGTGCAAAATCTTCTGTTTTACAGACTACATACTTTTAGTTTTTTTTTTACTAAATCTCTTCATGATCATTTTTATCTTGCCAGGACTGCCATTCTTTCAGTCCGTGATCTTTTCCAACGGCCCACAGTCTCGTAAGGCGTCACACTTTTCACCTTCCTCTAGCAGTAATTCTTTTTTCTGTAGCCTTGTATGTTTGAAAGCTGCTACAAATACGTTCTCTTTAAGAGCCACTTATGCATTGGAACAGCAGAGGACCAGCTTAAACCTGCATACGAAAACAGATGCAATCATGAGTATGCAGGGATATGCTGCCTTCGGAAATATAATAATATGCTGTAATTTACTGAATAGCTATTCCTCCCAAGGAAAACTTTTTTCTGATGGGTTAGGAGGAAAACAGTATGGCGTATTCCTATCCGTTTTGAACAATTTCAGAAACTAACTCTGCATTTTGTAAAACTGCTAATCGAACAAACAGTAGCTGACTTACTTGTCGATGATAATTCAGCGTATTCCTCATCTTTTGTAGTGGAGCACAAACCATGTCATCCCGCGCTCTGTCCAACAATTTACTCTTAAAGTGACTACTGCCACTAGCGCTGAAAGTAAAAGAACCTCTTTCTTTCCTGTCTGAAAGTGAACAGCACAGCTCAAATACATCGCTGATGTTTGGATTACGTGCTTCTGCAATGGTTTCGGCAGTAACTGGATCAAAGAGAACACTCGTTGCTGTACTTAAAAAGTGTGCTCCTGGCTCTTCTTATTCGCCTCTTAATCCCGATCAGAGCAAAAGAGGTCGCTCGTTGGATTCTTTAGGGTACCTCTTTTCAAATTCTCCCTTTTTTTTGTCTCCATACTTAATTTGTCGCAAAGACGTTTCTGATGCATTGCGAATCTACACTAGTGAATCAGTCATTTGAAGTTATTTCGCATCTGCCTTTCAATCAAATTCTTAAATTTCCTGGGCGGCCTCTTGAAAACATTTGTTAACTGTGTGACAGTTGAACAAAATGCACGCAATTATAAAAACGTGCTTACTCAAATATCGAAGAGGGCATAAAAGAAACAAAAGAAAAAGAAAAAATTAACATTGGAATCAGAGGCTTTAAGGAATGACTTGAAGAAGAATTAAGCAAGCTGATCGGATGTTCGTGATGACGAGGATCACGCAAATGAACAAAAACAAAGTCATAATATAAATCCACTTCAGTCCGGTTTTCTGATATTGCGGTTATTTTATCCTCTAAACACTGGAGTGAAAGAAACATGCCTATTGACCCATGGTTATCACATCTTTTACTTGAATGTGCTCTTTGTTATTCGTTCAACGAGATTAAGGCAGACCTGCCAACCCCTAAGAGTGAAAAAACTGGAGGTGGGCTAAAAAAAACCTTCAGGTTGAGCAAAAAACCTGGAGATTTTGCAAAAACGTCACCTGACTTAATTATTGTACAACTGTAGAGTTAATTAAAACATCGTACTTTTTAGTCTCACCAGCACTCCGTTGTCGTTCCGGTTTGGATTCATCTGAACTTTCAGCTGAATTTGAGTCTTCGTCGACATGTAATACTGTCTCCCGGATTCACGCTGAAAACCCGCCATGGCTTGTGAAATTCTCTTACGTAGGAAAGCATGTCGGGAAGGCACAGCCAGCTAGACTTGTACCCAGACCTTCGGTTACCTTGAGAACGGCCCAATGGAAGCCAAAACGGAAAATGTCCCGTGTGCTACTACGAAAGCCGAGGAGGGTCTTCCGACTTCCGACTTCCAACTTCTCATTTCCGACTTTCGACTTCCAACTTCCGACTTCTGTTGTCCGACTTCCAACTTCCGTAGCAATGAAAGGCGATGGTAGGCCTGCACGACTTTTACGTTATGCTAAAATGGTGCTTGTTCCAAAAACGTTTTTTTTTCCTTCTGCTGGGTAGATTATGCTTTAGAAGGTTCTGGTTAAGCCGCCTATTTCACATTGAAAGGTCATGGCACACATATCAATTTACTGTAGTTTTTGTTTCTGGTTGGCAGGATTTGCCCTCTGATGCAAGAGCATATTCTTTAAAGCTTTTCATTACAGCTGAGTAAGGGCTTTAATTTTCTCTAAAGTGCCTTCTGGACCTGAATAACTATGTGACTGTTTTTAGTCCGTGAATATGCAATGCTGCATGTATCACGCTGGGCCCAGCTCGTTAGTTTTCTTTGCAGGATGTTAAATTATCACGGACAGTGATTTACAGATCCAAGTGATAAGAATTAAGTGCAGCTTAAAATCAGTTGCTTGATTGGCTTTGTGCTTAGTTGCTTTTACAAGAGCAACTTTAGTCGTTCTCTTTTGTGGCTAGAACGCCCGGGGTCCCCCCGGGCTAGAACGGTACAGCCGCTCTTTCCACTGAGCCTTGACCTTGAGCCGCGTGGCGGATCGAGCGGCAATTGAGCCTTAGACGTCGGAAGTTGGAAGTGGGAAGTCGGAACTTGAAAATCGAAAGTTGGAAATCGGAAATCGGAAGTCGGAAGTCAGAAGTCGGAAGACCCTCCTCGGCTTTCGTATGCTACAGATTTTGTTGTATGGAACAAAAATACACAAGACTAAAGGTAAAGCAATGTAGACTAAATGTACAGCGATTCGATTTTGTTTTATTGACAAATACCGTACACAGAAAAAAAAATTGTGAACGGTGATTTTTGTCCTTATTTCTTTTTCTAGAAAGAGGTTGCAAATGCATGGGTACATCGGTTTGCTGGTCAATTCATATGTTTGAATATTCAGCCAACGATTCTACAACCAGTTCAAGAAGTTTCTGTTTCTCATCAAAACGCTTTAGTGTTTTTCGACGTAACGATCACAAGCGACGTGCAGTAGAAACCCGCTGTTAGAAAGTTGTCTCTTAAAAATACAGACTTAAAGTTCCGTTTTTTAATACCTGTCTGCCATCCTACCAGCTTTTCCGTTTTATTGTTTGAGTTAGATTTTCTCCTCACTTGTTTTGAAACCGTTTTCACACGAACAGAAATGTAGACATAGTGGAGGCTTGTTACGAGAGGGGAAGGTTGTAATTTCTTATCTGTGGGTTGATAAGTTGTGATAAGTTAACAGTCACGGAATCAGTATTTGTGAAACAGCTCATTTCTTCCATTTTAACACATTATTGGTCAGATTTTAATATTTTATGCGTCAAGTCTAAAGGGAAAAGCGACCAGACGTGAAAACGGCCTGTTCCAATGTCTCCGCGCGACATTGGCGATAACTGAACAGTATGTCACCAATTAAATTATGATTAAAAAACACGTTTTACTTCTGAACTGGCTTGTTAGAGCTGAAAATTATTCATCATGACAGTCATTTACAGCTTGTTTGAGAAATGATTTTGGAGAGTCTATTTACGGTTTCGGCGTTTGTGTAACACTGACGGCAACATTTTTCATCGTCATTTAAAGATTGCCGCAGTACTGAATGGTTTTGCTTTATGATTAGCTGGAAATTTCCATCGTCGCATTTTCATCAGCCATCGCTTGAAAATGACGGTGGAATTTTCCATCGACATTTTGAGTTACAATCGTACACGTGCGAATTTGCAGTATTTGGAATTGAAACCTTCATTTTTGGTAATCTGACAAAACCTCTTTCAATCTTGCATTTTTTGATGTTACCGTAAAACGACGTTGGAAACTTCCGTGGTCATTTTGGGTGCGTTTGCACATTTTTTGGAATCAGAATCCTGGATCATTGCTTAATGGCACTGCGTAAAAAAAAGACAAATTGCAAAACATTTTGCCTAAAACGACTGGAAATCGGGACGATCTGTATTAAAAAAGGTATATATTACCGAATCAGTCATGTGCATATATAGTAACATTTTGAATTTTCATTCTACATAATACCACTTTTAAGCCTACTATTAATATCAAATGTGGAAAAAAATCACTGCTGAAATGGCTATTTTTTTTTTTACCAGAAATTGGCCATTTTAGAAT
>CALNXK010000213.1:837500-858542 GCA_942486035.1 Porites lobata | reverse complement strand
TTATCTAGCCTGAATATCAGTCTTCTCCTCAAATTGCAAACTCTCGGGAAATTGGACACGGGTGCGATTCAGGTTAAATGTAAGGAGAGGAAATTACGACCACCAGCTAAGTAGTCTTAAAGCAACATAAATTTTTACAACAAGAATTGTATTACGACAGAAAGTCATTAAGGGGTTGAGCTGAGGAGTAACTAGGAAAACAACAAGTATTCGTTTAATTGAATTTTCTAAGCGGCCTAGAGAGCCTCCGCACAGCACGAGGTAAAGGCTTTGAAAATTTCTTCCTTGAAAACTCATCCTCGACACAACCCGTGACTCCGTTTGTCACGACCAAAGTTGAAATATTCATTACTACTACACATCCATAAACGACACAAAGTTATTACCTGCAACTCTTTTCAATCTACCTTTCTCTCAATTATGTGGAAAGAAGAGTGGTTAAGACGGCAAACTCATACTTACTCTTAGTATCCTTTCTGCACTTTCTCTTCCTATGCACCCACCAGGCAACGACTATGACGATAATCACCAACACCACTGCACCGATTGCACCACCAATTATGGGCCATGGGGGACCACCTTAAAGACGTATAAAAAGACGTCTTAACTGTCGTTAATTCCGGCGTTTTCACAGCAAGTGGATAAAGTAAAGAGTGACTATTCACCCAAGAGGTGACCTTTCAAAGGGTGAAATCCTCTCAGGTGAAAGTAAGCGAGTAGTACTCTCCTATGACGTTATTACATCGTACAAGGTTGTTCAAACTTCACAGTTTGAGTGTTGTTACCACTGAAATTAAAGCTATTACACAGCAATTAAATACCAAAACAACGACAACGCATATGAACGTCTCAGAAAATTCCACGAGATGGCAAATTTTCACTCTACTTCTGTTCACACGACTATTTTATTTCTTCACAGAAGTCTAAGGCCTCGTCCAAACGTTAAACTTTTCGTGAGACGAACCAAACTCTAATTTGGGTCAACCTAAATTATGTTAGGATCGTCTGTTGTGTCAGACGTCGAACTTAGGACGCGTCAAACCAATCAACTGAACCAGACCAAAAAGCAATTTTAATAATTTTCTCCTGAACAAGGCTAAATATACATTACTGTAGAAATTTTTAATTTATTCAGTAGTTGAGTTTGTCGCATGTGAAGATCGACGTCTGTCCCGGGGACGATCTTCGGACGTTCTATCCGTCTGAAGCAGACCGATAGAACGTGTTGGACGATCCAAACTAATTCAGAAGAACTCAACTGAGCCAGACGTCGAACGTTTCATGAACTTAACTCACTAAGTTTGGTTCGTCTCATGAAAAGTTTATCGTTTGGCCTAGCCTAAGTTCTAGAATGTATGCCTCTTATGAATAAATGCTCCACGTCAAAGACTTTATCGCTGACTTTCTCTTTCTTGAGTAAGGGACAAGTGTGTAATAAACAACACACAATCCTTTACAAACAAGCTTGACAATTCTCACGATCGATGTATAGTTCCGTCCACAGGCGGAATCCTTCGTTCACTGAGAATAGAGTTAAGATTAACCGTCTGAAGAACAGGGGAGGGGGAGCTACCCCCACCCCACCCCCCCTCCACCCAATAGATAACCAGCTAAGTCATCATTCGGCGCATTACTAGCGGATTCGATTGAGCATACGCAGTACTTCAAAACTAATACACTCTGAGGAGCAATGCAAGCGTCCATTGAACTAACACGGACCTTTAGCAACGATGGCGGCAACGGCAGTGTAAACGTCACTAATAAAGTGTGATTGAGTTGTATCGAGATAAATTTTTTCAAATTTGGGACAATTGTCCTGAAACTGAACTTCCAAGGACCCATCCAAGGTCAGCAAGAGAAAGAAAAATTTTGTGTCGCGTGTTTACATAGTCCATAAGACGTTGCACCAGGACGTTTCACGTCGTAGTCGTGCGGTGACGAAAAATAATGTACCAAACGTGTGATGCAAATTGTTGTGTTTGGGTATTAAACCTATTGCTTTTTTGACGTTCTCGTTGCCATTGACGTCGAGGTTGCTTAAAATCCCTGAAATGTAACTTACTTGTGAGGTTACCTTTGTGGCCCGATTTAGACGGGGTAATGGTTGATTCCTCAGTGGCTGTCGTAACTGCACAGAAAACAATAAGCATATTTGAGGCTGGGGTAATTCCGTGGTTTGTTATAAGGCTATTTGATAGTACTGGGAAAACATCAACTTGTAAAAAAGTGTTGTTACTTCTATATTTAGGCGGGTACACTGAGCCTAATGCAATACTACATAATCTAGACACTTACCTGCAGGAGGTTTCGGTGCCTCTGGTTGTGAGAAAAAAAAAAACAAACAATTGTAAGTAAATTACTCATAAACAATTTCAGAGAAATTAAACAGTTAGTCCAAACAAAACCTTACGGACGGTGCCCACTAATGGGAGGTATTTTTTCCCTGATAATAACTATGTGAGACAAGTACAAAAAAGAAAACTAGGGGTAACCACGCATTTTTCAGAGATAACTGCGCTTCAATATGGAGAAAAACGCTGAATAGGCATTTTGTAGAAAAATGACAAAAAGTTATTTTTATCCCCAAATTTCAAAGTGTACATGCGAACTGGCACAAATTCAATGACAATTGTAACAAGGCTTCAAAATAAGCAACAAATGATAACATAACAACTGCTCCTTATACTTCTTTTTTTGAAATATCATCAAAACTGGGAAGTTACCAGCAGTTACCCCTCTCCACGCGTTTGTTTTAAAAATAGTGTAAACGACATTTTCCCCACACCAAAAATTGATCTTTTGCTGAGTAGGCTTATTACTTTCATTTGGCAAGATAAAAAGTAGGGGTTACCCCGCGTTTTTAGAAGTTAGTTGAGTTGGTTTCGACCTTAACTTTATCGCTTTTGGGGTTATTTACAATCCCCCAAGGAGGAGAGCAAAAACAGAAAGTGAAAAAGGACATTTCATGGACTCTAAGGGAAACAAATTATTATTTGGGCCACGAGTAATCGAAACGGCTTGTTTTGACGCAAAAGTGCAAAAGACACGCAATACGCGCTAACGTAAACAAGGAAAGTAAACAAGCGAAGCGAGGCGAATGTCTGCCATGCGGACGTCTTGTACAAGGTAAGAGGCATGTGGGAAAGAAAGCTCTGCTGGCAGGATACTTTATCCTACTTTTACGATCTCAAAAGATTAATAAGAATCTTCAGTATTTTTACATCATGTAACTTTGGAAGTTTGAAGTCCGGGGATGAAATGTGTTAAAAATATTCGAACGATTAACGGGTTTTCGTCACAATAAAAATATACTGTTCAACCAATCCGAATGATATGTGGTTACAATGGAAAAGGTGTTTCTCTCTTTCGTTGACAAACATGCCGCCCCCACTAAGGATAATGCGTTAATGCGCGCATAGTTCACTTTGGCTTACGTCTGAGCTAAAGAAACGAACGCATATGATCGAGATGTTCTTAAAATTAAAGCATGTAAGCGGTGTGCGCACTACGATCGCTAAGCATCATGGGCGGTATTCAAAATCTGATCATTTGTGACAAGATGGCGTGGAGTGAACATCTCGACTGCGGAGTGAATATTCGTTAATTACGCTGTAGATATATACGATTTTGCTTTGAATGTCCTCCGGAAGCCCTTGAAAAAGAAAGTCTGTCCAATTCTCAAGGGAAAAAACAGTCTCATTCCGTTGATAAGTGTATTCTGGTGTATTTTGTTGGTAATCACTTGCATCCTGTTTGCAACTGACCGAGAAAAGTCGGCACAGAAACGCTTTGTTCAATGCTTCAATCATGAAAAGCACTGGAGGTAAGACCCGCGGTTCGCCGAAAATTTTTGAATTCACCGTGAAATCAGTGCCACTAGTCCTAAGAGGTACTGATGTGCATAGCTGTGATATACTCATAAAATACTAGGAGCTTCTTCAGAATACCCAGCAACGGTATTTAAACACAGTGAGCTTATTTTGTTTTGTCATTCAGCATTGCAAGATGTTCACTTGCTAGCTGTAATAAGAGAATCGAAGTTGAGGGGGTCATCGTTTCGAGGACTTGTTTCTCTGTTGGCACCAAGTCTGCATTTCGTTTTGCTTAACATCTGTATTTATCATCACATGAAGACAAGTAAATAAAGTAGAGAGTATTTGTGTACAGTGAACTTGTGTCCTCTTTATAGATAATATAATATTGAGCATCTTTATTTGCCATATTTTTCTATTGGTATGAGTCATAGAATGTCTTATAACTGGATTGAAACTGAAAATGGCATATTTGTGATTACAAAGCCTGATGCAGTCAATAGATTTTAAAAGCTGCAGCCAATATTTGTTTAATGATTGTGTCAGTATGTACAAACACATGTTATCACATATTTTTTTGGATTATAAAAACTCTTCAAAATGTGAAATTCATACATGTTTACAAATCTCCTGTAATCAGGGCTGGGGCAACATAGCTTGGGACCCCTTTCCTTTCTCCTCACCCCAATTTTATAATTTAAATATGGTGTCATAGGTCTCATCATACTCACAGTCAACTCTGTTATACAGACACTGAGGGGACTGTAGAAATTAACCATCTTAATTTAGAGAAAATTTAAGGGCTTTTTTCCAGGGAACAAAGCAAGCTATCTGTAATGATGAGCAAGGCTGTGCTCTAAGGAACATTGAAAGGAGCCTAGTTCTCTGAACCTGTAAAATCTAGGCTGCCCAGCATATGATTTGTATGAAAAGTCTGAGATTTTCTAGTCACCCAAAAGCAAAAGTTAGGTGCCAGGGGCCACAGGGCTCTGCTAGAGCACAGCCTTGATCAGGTGTCTGTAGGAAGCGGTTGTCCGTAAAGAGGGCTTTTGGGTTACCAGTTATTGCAGAGGTGGATCCTAGTGGTACAGTAAAACCCCCTGACTTAGAACCTGAATTTCAAGAACCTGTTCAGCTAAGATAAAATTATGCCAGATGAGCCCTCTCTATATAAAAACCTGTTTAGCCTAAAATTTGAAACAGGTTCTTATTTTTGAAATCTATGAAAAAATTCTGTACACTTGAGCAGAGATAAATCAACATTTAGAATCTTCTTTGGAGACAAAGCTGTCTTATCACTCCAACTGCAATGTAAATGCCAATGTTTAAATTTAAATACATTCCTCTTTTTATGTCCATTCTCACATAACTTCTAATTTGGTATGCAGACTTTATATGAGGAATAAGGTGAAACACAAATACTCTTAGCTACAATTTTACTTCAGAAATTTTAAAAACCTAAATAGCCTAAACTTGTGCTAACTACTATTTATATAAGAATCTGTTTAGGCTTACTTAGTTAATTCAGGTTCTTAGTCTCATAATTTTACTGCCCCATTGTTCCACTTTTTCTACTTCCTTTCCCTGTCACCATTTTTTCAGCCTTGGTTTTCCAATATCAAAAGCACATTCAATGATCAAGCAATTTATATTTTAACTAAAGCCACCAAAATATGCAAATTGTTTGATATACTATATATTAAACAGTGTAAACGGGTAAACAGATTGAATGACATCACTTAGCCTGTGTCGCAGGCATTTCAAAGAAAAGGGAAAGTGAGTCTTGGTACAAGAGAAATGTGAGGGAAGGAGGGAGGGAAATGCCTGCCATACAGGAGACTAATTGTTTTTTGCATTATAAACATCAACCAGGTGAATGTTGAAATCACTCCCTCCTTCCTCGTGCACTCTTCGCATTTCCCTTGTGCCCAAAACCCCTCTCCCTTTCCTTTTAAATGCCTGCTATGGAGGCTAATCACCACTGAATAAAACAGGGACTAGGCAAGAAACTGACAAAGTCATAACATCCACCCAACAACACACACCAATCTTGGAAGTAGATTGTTGGTTTCAAAATGCACAGGGCTTAACTGTATAATCAAACTTATCTTTTAATTTAATACCTGTAATTCTTATCCTACTGATTTTATACCTGCATAAAGAGAGTCACATGTATGACTGCAATTTTATTATGCTTTTTTAGTCCTATTACAAAAACAGACATTCCTACATCAGAGTACTCATCAGCCTATTTATATACCAGTTTCGAACATTTTATGCTCACCTAATGCTATTGTTTGGAGGAACCAGTCGCCGCTGCCCCGCTATTTTGTGATCAGCTTGTGATTACAACAGTAACACTTCCAGTAACATGTCACATTGGTCTTCGCGAGGCTACATTTTCCCATGAAAACATGCCGGTTTCAATTCGGCAAAAGTATCACAAAACGTGGGGCGCGTTGGGGAGCGATAAAAAAATTAGCGTATAACAAGGTTTGTAGAAACACTTACAACTATCTTCTACTTTCGACGGGCAATATAATGGAAATTATAGCCTCTTAAAAACCGGGTTCAAATTTCATGCTCTTACAGGAGGAATCTTCGGGCTCCACGTTTTAGATTGAAATGAAGAATATTGATTTGTTTTTCTTCACAGAAAAAAATCTAAACAAATATTAGCTTGTGAAATCGAGAAAAACTATCTAAGGAAAGAACTGTATCTATTGAAAAATAAAGCATATAACCTACGAAATTTCTCGACCTTCGCCACCATCTTGAAAATTTTGAATCCACAATGCATCGCAGTCGTAGTGCGCACACCGCCTGATGTAAATCTAATGATCCCAATGATTGGACGCAATTTAAAAAACTACGCAATATTGTAAATTCCGAAATTAGATTAGCCAAGCAGGCCTATTATCAAAACAGCTTTAACCAATATATAGGCGATTCAAGGAAGACCTGGCAGACTATCAATGAACTTACTTCACGTAAATCTGGGAAAACAGCGGTAACATCTCTGAAAGTAAATAGAGTATCAATAACCAATCCAACTGCGCTTTCGAACGAATTTAATAATCATTTTGCTACTATCGGTCCAGAACTTAGCCGTAACATTGATTCTCCAGATGGTTTATCACAGGTACATCACCAGCACAGACCAATGTTTTCAGCTCCGTCCGACCAGTGTTAACAAAGTTTTTTCACTTTTGAATAAACTAAACAAGTCAAAGGCAATTGGTCTTGATAAGATATCTGCTAGGCTCATCCGGGAATGTGCAGATCTCATTTGCATCCTATTTGTGATATTTTAACCAATCAATTAGTCTAAGTATATTTCCCGATGATTGGAAATGTCCACGAGTTACCACTCTTTTCAAACAAGGGGACAGAGATGACCTTAACAACTATTGCTCAATTTCTGTGATCTCAGTTGTGGCTAAGGTGATTGAAAGAATTGTCTATGATCACTTATATGCCTATTAGAAGAACACGACATCATCTGTAAATATCAATCGGGCTTTCGTGCTATTCATTCAACTGTGACGGCTCTTCTTGAGGCCACGGATACTTGGGCATATAATATTGACCGTAGCACAATCAATGCTGTCGTATTCCTAGATTAAAAAAAAGGCTTTCGACACGGTGGACCACGAGATCCTTTTATCAAAACTAAACCTCTACGGTATTAATGCCTGCGCATCAATGGTTTCAGTCATATTTAGAGGACCGCACACAAATGTGTGCCATTAATGGTCTCCTCTCGAGCAGATGCTCTTTAAGTTGTTGTGTCCCTCAGGGTACTGTTGTAGGTCCCTTTATTGTTTCTATTATATATTAACGATCTTCCAACTGCCCGTCAAATTGCGAGCCTCGGATGTACGCTGATGGTACCCATCTTACATACGCGAGCAACAATATTCACAATATTCAGACAAGTTTAAACTAAGACTTAGAAAATGTTCACAATTGGCTAAGGGACTGGTCAAAAAGTATCGGGGAGGAGGTGGGCCGGAGCATTTGGAAATGTGGTTGATAGAAAACACATGGCCCACCCCCTCCCTTCGGCACAAAAATGACTGACCTACCCCTAAAGCAAGGTTGGAATTAACATGACCCACCCTTAGTATTAAAACATGGATTTTTGGTTTCCTCTTAATAACCCAATAAAACCTTGTTCTGTACGTCACAAAATTTCTTGATACATTGCTACAACCAATATCAAAATCACAGAAATCATACCTTTCATTGAAAAGACAAATGTGAAAAACTGAACATTTCTTGTTCTGATTGACGTTATGAGTCTAGACACAAATATACCGCAAAACGAGGGTATTAAAATTATCTGTAAAGCATATGAAAATTTCTACAAAGACAACCTATTCCTACACATTACTTGCCAGAAATGCTTAGATTAATCCTCAAAGAAAATTTCTCCCACTTCAATGGATAGCACCACCTACAAACCCATGGCCAACTGGCACAAAGGCAGCAGTTTTTCTTTGCCAACATTTTCATGGTACATATTGAAACAACAACTCTAAGCAAAACCATCTTTAAACTAACAGTTTGAAAATGCTACATAGACGATATTTTTCCCTATAGGACATAAGTAACGAGACATCGAAGCCTTCATTGAACAAGCAAACTTACATCACCCAACTATTAAATTTACGGCCAAAACATCTGACACTGAGACTGTGTTCTTGGACATGGTTGTATATAAAGGCACAAGATTCAAGGAAAAATCTATCCTTGATGCAAAGACACAATTTAAACAAACGGAAACTTCCTGCACACACACAAAAATTTGGATTTTTCAGAGGAGAAGCCTGGAGAATCCAACGAAAAAACTCCTCAGAAACAACCTTTGAGGAAAATAATTCAGATTTCAAAAAATGCTTGACGGACAGAGGCTACCTACAAACTTTGATAGAAAACCTACTATCAGAAATAAAATTCACAGAAAAGAAATATTGCCATTCGTGACACAATACCAACCCTCAGTGTCTACTATAAAGGAAGCTGAATGAAAAAGTGGAATCTTAATATACAAGACCAACCATACTTTTGCTAAATTTTTAAACAACCACCTATCTATCTGTCTGTCTATCTATCTATCTAGAATTGTAATTCCATGTTTCCTAAGAGGTAATCTGAACTTGTTGTTTTCATGTCCATTTTGTTGTTCTTATTTTGTGATTGGTTTATTTTGTTAGGTCGAGTGGAACCAATGAGAGACGATTTGGATATCTTTTCATCCGAAATTTTTCGAAGTAGCAGTAAGAAGCAGTTTGGAGAAAATTTGGCCACGGTGTTTCGAGGAACGTGTTAATATATTGTACAAGTACGTTATCGCGGGTTAAACCTACAAATGCACACACTGTTCGCGGTAGGCCCACACTAAAAAGTAACACTGAGTGTTTTCGGAATGGGCTGGTCCGCGAACTCAAAGAAAAAGGCAATTGTCAAGACATTCAGTTACACCAAAGACTCATCGACCCCATAGACGCAATGAAAAATCGGAATATCAGGAGTGTCCGTGTAAAACGGATCAGAGTTTGAACAGAGGAATGTGTCACAAGTTTGAGAGTCGCAAGATTTGTGTGGCTGGTTATCAGTGTGACAACAGTGATTTTGATTTTTGCAATGCGGAACACAACGAGTTGCGTGTGATAGAAATGTTGCGTGTGATAGAAATCTGTTCCGATGAAGGAAGAGACGATTGTCAACAACTGAAACCAAAAGGGACTGACGCTTCCTTTGGAACTACTGTGGTAACTGTAACAATTCTTTTTATTATTTTAATTTTGTTTAGCAGGGTGACGGTTAACATACTTGTTTTTGTATTGCGTGTAGTGTGTTTTCATGTAATTGTGTATATTGTGACGCGCTACGTGTACGATGCTGGGCGTCGACATGTTGCAGTATCAGCAAGTTTTGTCTTAGAGTGTTTTGATGGCAGTGAGGTGACGACAAGAAAAGGTAATGAGCAAGTTGTACAGAAGGAAAATTGTGTTGTGGAGGAAATAAAAGATGTTGAATACAATTCCGTTGGTTTAAATAAGGTTAGTCATTTTTCTCGACGTGGTTGTGCACCTAGCAGCCTACCAAATAAACAAATTAAAATCTTTATTACAGAAAACACAGAAAGTGAGACTTTTTGTATGGAGGGGTGTTCGGAAAAATACACCACTGTCGTATAAAATTAATTGTTACTTTAAAAATAGAAATGTTTTAGACTTAAACAGGCACAGAAGTAACTGTAACAGTGTGAGGTTTTTAGTTAACGGGCAACTCCAAAATTAGTTCGTAAACGAGGGAAGGTGTACCTGTCGTCTAAGCATCAAAGCAGAGGCGAGTTAGGTGGAATGAGATATCCAAATAGGGTTTTAAGTAAGTATTTGCCCCTCTGTACATGCAATTATCCATTTTATGGTGCTTACAACAGTTTGAATCACCGGGTTAATTTTGGTCAATTTAAGCTTTGTACTGATATCGAGAAGGATCCAGGACCTTCAGTTTATGTAGATGCTACAAAAACAATTCATGCTTCATACTGTCAAGGAAACGTTGCAGTATTTGGTGAAAATGCTGGACAACAATGTGTTGTAGTGAGTCTGTGCGCTTTAATTTACAGTAAGGTAAGAAGGATTACTTCAAATGATGATATGATCCAAATAATGATTGTTGGTAATCAATTATATTCTAGTCTGTCACTACTTGCAAGACAATCTATGTTAATGTTAACAGAATTGCCAGGAATGGTTACAGTGTTTGAGCCATTTTTCTAGTTTGAATACAGTGAAAGTTATACTTGTAGCATGCATGGTGATGCCAGAATTGAGGGGTATCACTACTGTATATGCCACTGGGTACAGCATTTGAAACACTCTTGGCTCTGAACTACAACTCATTCATTTTAACGGTTGGAATTATTGGTGTTGGTATCTACACCATTGTCGGTGGGGGATATAAAGTATTTGATTCTCATGCTAGAGATATGTATGGTGACAGTCATAGTGAAGGGACACGTGTATTGTTGGAAAACCATCCATGCTGTAAGCACTGGTGTCCTATGTTGCAATTTGGCTGACAGCATGTCTGCGTTGAAGATGTGCATATTTTCAAAACATTGTCATGAGGTGGCAGGATTTATGGTGTGGACTGGAACATACTCTAAAAGCTGTGTGGTTGAGCAAAGAAGTAGAATAAAGGATTTACCTTCTCTGGTGTGATACCATGACAGTTGTTTAGCTGCAATAAGGCATGTTAAAAGTGTCGTACGCGTAGTACAACCATGCCCAAATATACGCTACCACAGCGTCTTGTTCAATTTCATTCAACTGGAGCTTCTCCAAAGCGTGAAAGCGTTTCCTTTGCGGTCCGCAACTATTTGTGAAGCTGCGAGCTCAGCAATCCGAGCAATCATGTGAGTTTTTTCTTGTTTGTTCAACAAATAAAAGCCTCGGACTCTCAATAAAAGGGACATCTGTATGTACTCGAACGCTTTAAATCTATCTTATGTAAATAATTACACAAAAACGTACAAATTTAAAGTAATATTCGGGAAAGTATTTATAGCCGAATAGCCGATAAAACGCAAAGGAAGCGAGAGAAAGGTAAGCTTGCAGTTTCTCGATTAAGCGGAGAACTTTATAAAGCTATTTTCCTTCTGATTTACTGATCCTTGCCTATTAAGGGATGTTTTAATACCTAAGCTCCAAACCTAACATCTTGAAGCAATAACTTTTTTTGTTTTACCTGATTGACTATAAAATGTTCGGTCAGATCGATCATACGGCAGAAATAGCAATATGCGCATACGTTTTCAGATTTCAAAGAATTGATAAAAGTAAATGGAAATTATTTGTCACCTGTGGAAAAACGATGTATCTTTAATTTCACAAGAAATAACTAGAACCTCCGAGACTTACAGGAGACAAAACCAGTCCGCGTGTCCTGCGTGTTGCGCATTTTCTTTCGCGTCGCGCGCGACTACCTTGCGATGCGCAGAAAATGTGCGCAGTAACAATAGTGGGCACCGTCCTTAATTGCCGCCTAAGCAAGAACGTAAAACGGTTCCCATTTCGTTAACAACTACATGCCTATCACTAGTCTTTAAGGCTACAGTTACACTTGATTTTTCTTCTGATTCAAGGAGCCATCCATAACAAACGCAAGCGTCCAGTCCTAAATAGAGATATGGGTTATGAACTAGCCGCGATATTTAACCAATTTTTACAACTTCACGCCGATTTAAGTGTGTACCCCAAATTTTGGGGTTATCAAGTATTCATATATTCAGGCTATTGTTCTTGCCATTGTCGATTACCTTCCGAAGAATCCACGAGCGGAATTCCTTTGATTTAGGTGCGATATGTCTCTTTTGTTTCGAAGTTTGTTGCTTGATTGACTTTTTAATCCCCATTGTTACTTGATGAGTATTAAATTTAGACATTAAAATACTCGGACTTGCCTGTTAAATTTGCTGCAGTCTATGGGAACGCTTACAAGTCTTTTAAGCGTGGCGGACAACTCTGGTTGCATAAAATATTTTCGGTCACGCACTGTATTACAAAGGAAACAAGCCTGATAAATTTGAAGTTGATTAAAGCTTATTAATACCTGGTCTCCTATAGTATTTTTTTATTAAATACTCCCTTGCCTTGAAAATAATTTGGCGTTTAAAGAATTGCTGCGGAAGGTATTTATTAGAACGTTTTATTCATTCAGTATTATCAAAACCTGCGCTCTGCAATCCTGAGAGCGAACAACTCTCTTAAAAAATGTAAATAACGCAAGCGGTGAATGCATTTAACGGGATGACACAGATTTATTAGCATTTAATTTCACTTTTTCGGACGTTTTCGCTTTTGCCTTTGAGTTTTTTTTGTTGAGCAAAGCCTTGCGTTTCAGTTACTTGACTGAAGGGCCCGAAATAACCGCGTATTGTCAGTTCACGATTTGCATGACAACTTGATTCGCGGAGTAGCCGAGTGAGACAAGAAATATCTAAAATCAAAACAAGAGCTGTGATCGACAGATCAAAACTTGCAGAGTTCATAATTCCTCGACACAATTTCGTAGAAACGCTTGTATAGTTTGATTGCTCTGAAGAAATGAATAACTGTTATGATCGAATGAAAAACTCTCGGCCGGATTTTATTAAGCGATAGGCAAGAAAAAATGCTTCAGCGGCTTGCTTTGTACTTCGAAACCTCGGCAAGAAAAAAAAATCCAATCTCGGTCCACAGTGATCGAAATTTCTCCTTCAAGATCTCTTTTTGAAGCTCTCAAAACTCTCCTTTTTGAAAAATACGTACCCAAGTCGAAAAAGTTTTGCGAAAGACTTAAATCCATAAACTTCTACCGCAATATGTGCGATAATTCTGAGCAGCTTAATTAAGCCATTGTTCAATTGCTGTGAATTCGCTTCTGAGTCTTCCGCCATAAAATCTCACCTTCTTTGAACCGAGTCAAAACGAGCACTCTCGAAGGGAAAGTCCGGAGGAATAACTTGAGCCTTCAGGGTACAAAATCCAGCGGTAATGCCTATTTCTGAAATACACACTTAAATCGGCGTGAAGTTGTAATGCGTCACTAAATGCACAAACGTCACGTGACGACACTGAAGAATGAGACTTCGAAACAGGAAATATTTCCCCAAGTAAACCTTTGTACTGATTGAGTCGGGTTTTAAGAGGTGACCGTGCGTTGAAGTTCATTAGGAACTGTATTCGACCACTTGGAATGAAGTACTGAGAGATGCATGTAATCTGTATAGCTATAGCTATGTGGAGGCATAGAAGTTGATGTAACAATATAAGTCCGTAAAAACAACCCTCAAAACTGTAAAAGAAAAACAAATTTTACAACACCTTAAACACCAACATCATCAACGCTTCCTCACCTTTCTCCTTTAAAAGAGCACTTAAGGCATTTATTTGTAATAATTATTAGTATACTTCAACAAAAATCTTGGGAAAAAGCCTTTTAATATTCAACATTTGTAAACTTCCGTAATATTGATTAGTTTAATTTTTCACCTGATATTATATTGTACCCGTCGCCGTAATTTTTATGCCATCTTCGAAAAATTGTAATTGAGGAGGCCTAATTAACATAAGCTCTATAGTTTCTTTTAGGCCTCCTCGCCATCTCTTCCTACAATTTTTTTTTTTTGGCATCTTTAAGTAATTATTGTAATTGTGTGGCAAATAAATAAAATACCTAAATGGCCCGAACTAGAGTCTTATGATGCCAAAAGGCAGGTGTCCGCATGCGAGGGAAACATGAACACAACTGGGCAACACACTCAGACGCAGTAAGGTCCTGATCACTACCACCTATCGTTAGCACGTTAGTTACTGCATTTCCGTGTTCTGTTTGTTCATATGCTAGCCTGGTACGTGCAAACAAGGCCTTGAAACAAAAAAATATCTTCTTGTTTTGTAACATTTAACTCACCTACTTTAAGTAAAACAGTGGCTGTAACCATCGCGACCGTATCATTCGCCAAACAGGTATAAAATCCACTATCATTTGACGTGACCTTACTAAATTCCAATGTTTTTCCTGTAGGTAATGGTTGACCACTGGTGCCATTTCCTTTGTACCACTGGACTGAAGGTGGAGGGTTTCCATCAACAGGGCAGGTGAGAGCGGCACGGTTTCCTTGGGAAACTGGAAAAATCTTGTTGATTTCGGTAACTTGTGGAGAGTCTAAAAGAAAGGAACACGCAGGGTTTTTTTGTCAGAAACTGATCATAAATACGTGTACTAAAGGCTTATTAATTTGATTGTAGTGCATTCACTCCACACAGTAAAAATTAACGTGTTTGTTACAAAGGAAAATCTGTAAAACTACACCTTTTAACGTGTAAACCATTACACTGAATTTGAAATGTTGTGTTACTCGCTATGTCGAACACTTTTACACGACCTTTCAGTGTAAAATAGGGGGTACTTTTAACGTGATAATATCAGAGTTAAATGTACACTATTGAAACTATTATTGTAACATTACACGCAAGCTACTAACAGTGTAAATGCTGACAATGTTAAGGGTAACTTTACACTACTAAAGTTATAGAATTAAACACACCGCTCGGTGTGCTAGAGTATACTAATACAACAGAGTAGCATTACACAATTTGCCGTGTTGAGTTACTCGTTCTGTCGGGTACTTCAACACCAAGTAAGTGTAAAAAGTGAAGTGTATTGTTACAAAAGAAAAGTTATCAAGTTACACTTTTTATGATGTAAAACACTACACTGAAATTATGGTGTGGTGATACTCGTTATATTGAGTATTTTTACACCATGTTTAAGCATAAAACAATAGTTATTTTTAACATTTACTTTTTCTATTTTTTAAACAGGGTAAATGTAAACCACAGCGAGGGTAATTATGCACTCACGTTTGCACTTATACGTTTCAAAGAATAAAACATCCACGCTCTTTAAAAAAGTGTCGTAACAGGAAAATTTACATCGTATGAATGAGTTATGTGAGCTGCTACTTATAGCAGGAATACTTTAGCTGCAGTCTAAGGTCTTAGGCTGCAGCGAAGGCGTGTCGCCTTTTTTCGCGTGTGTTGATTTTCACGCGCGCTCGCGTTTTGCTCACTCTACTATCCCTGAGGAAAAATGGGGGACTACTCGTAGTCTATCTAAGGTCTCGGCATTTCAGATATATCGTACAAAATTTACGCAACTGCATTTGTATAAATTGCAAGGTAATGAAAAATATAACCTAAAATAACGATGCATGACTTCACTGACAGGAATATCATTTGTTTTCATCTTGGCCCTGGTCCACCGGCCAGGCAGTTATGTAAGGTGTTCTTGCCCGCCTTTGATTAACGACTCAGTCAGCTGGTTTTGCCCGACAGTTACTGGGGGTCATAGATAGGAATAAAACATGTTTTGAGTAATTTTGTCATTTGATATTCGAATTGAATATCTGAGGCTGTGTTTTGTTTTGTAAGGAGGAAAAATGTACTTGATTGTTACATGTTAGACTCACGAGGAAAAACATTTTTCTGTCTTAAACCTAATATGTGATCAGTTGTAAATGAAATTTAAGCAGTTTACCTTAACTATGTTGGTTAAGAGAGCATAATTGGGTTTGTTCAATTAGAAGGAACTCTAAAACACTCAATCCTATTTTCAACCCTAATATCAGATACAATAAATCAAGAACAGTTTAACATTGAATAAAACAGGTTGCAGCCACAAGAGAACAAGATCTAGAGGAAGCAAAAAAAGACGCACCGCGATCCATTTTTATTGTGGGAACGGCGTTACACCATGAAAAAATACTAATAATTGGAGAGGAAGAGGCCCTGCTAACTATCTTTGCCGGGGACCACCTTGCAGCTCAATTTTCAATTTTTTAACAAACAAAATTCTCTAACTTGAGCCTTGACTTTTTCAGCAGCCCTGATTTGTAATAGGGCAATGCACGTCATTTCTAAGCAGTAAGACAGTACGCGCCATATGGCGTGCACACTTGACCGTTCATTTTTAACTCGCGGATTACACGTGGCGTAAGGAACGAGTTATTGTGGGCACTGCGATATGCAAATATGTCACTCGGGTGTAGACACACTTCGTAATTAGTCGGCTCGCGCGAGAACGCCCGATATCAAAACGACAACTGTCGTAGATCGATCTTTCCCGTTCCGCGATCAAGAAGTGGTGAGCGTGCATTGTGCCCAGAGCTTTTGAGGATGATTTTGTACCTTTCACAGGACGATAAGTTGACTTCATGTGAACTTTGAATGTTTCAAATTAGCACTATGGCCAACTTTGAGACAGAAGCTTATGAACTTTTGAAGCTTTTTGAGTCGCCCAGGCGATAAACATGACGAAGAGATCAATAATTGCTCTTCCACTCCATAAGCTGGTCCAAGCTCACGATTCTGCCGTGAGTCTCAAGATTTTTTAACTTTTCTCACGGCAAGGCTCTCAATCTCATGGTTTTTAGGGAAATATCATTCCGAAATAAATGTTTCTTTGTTGTTTTTAGGGAAATATCATTCTGAAATAAAATGTTTCTTTGTTGTTTTTAGGGAAATATCATTCCGAAATAAATGTTTCTTTGTTGTTTTTAGGGAAATATCATTCCGAAATAAATGTTTCTTTGTTGTTTTTAGGGAAATATCATTCTGAAATAAAATGTTTCTTTGTTGAATAAAAACGGAAATGTTTACTGTTGTTGAATCGTAATTGATTCTCCTCATGTAAATGCAGAGAATTGCAAGCTGTACAACGCCGTCAGCAAGAGACTTCGCGACGGTTTCACGAGACACTTAATATCGCTTTGCCGGCCATATGTTCTTCAAAAACGACGAAATGAGTTAAAGTACGGCTTTTACTGTCAAAACCCTGCATATTGGGAGATGAAACTTCTCAAAACCAGTCAGAAAAAATTCTCCAAGCTGAAAGTCTTTTCCTTCATGCATACGGTTCCTTTAACTGCTTTCTTCTATTCTCCTTTCAAGCTGAAATTATGTCTTCAGTTTCTAATTCTAGCGTTATTACGATGAATTCCGCGCAGAAATCTCATCATGCTTCACTGACAAAATATTTTGTAAAAATGATTACTGAAAGATCGATTATGTTACTCAGTAGCGTGATGTTGATTTCAACCAATCGGATAATAAGACTGGCCGATCAGGATTTTAACATTCGCCTGCTGGATGTTAAAAACGAGGAAAACAATGGTCTCCTGGCAGGCTTTTCCCTCCCTCCCACCTCGCGCCCCTCACGTTTTTCTCGCGCCTAAAACTCCCTTTCCCTTCCCTTTCAAACGCCTGCCACGTAGGCAACACTGTTTGGTGTGTAAATGAACCCTCTAGTTGCCACTTGCACTGAGAGGTCACGTGACCAAGCTTCCTTTAAAGAATGAGTTGGAATCTTGCTGATGCCAAAAATTGACAGAGCTCATAAAAATAATCTTACCCCCGAAATTTGAGAGGAAACTCATTTAAGAGAGATATTTTATGGCACTTTGATTTTTCAACAAAGTAGTATGATTTGTATTGGCCGCCATGTTGGAGGGCATACTCTTGCCGTCCAACATGGCGGCCAAAACTACTTTTTGCTTATACCTTGTTAAACGTGTAGTAGTTACGCTTAGATGTGCTGTAAACGCTACCACATCATCTTCTCAACATTTTCCTTGAAGTTTAAGTGCAAAATTTGTGTTCAGAAAGAGGTAATTCATAAGTTTTAAAAAATCACATTTTGGTCACGTGACCAGCTACGAACTTACTCATTTTAAGAAATTAGTGCGGGTTTGAAAAACCAAATAACTATTATTTTGTTTAAGATATGACCCCCCAATCGTTTTTCGAAGGCAAAATCATCATATAACTTTCATTTTCATAATATATAGATTTAGCCAGGGCTAAAAGCGAAGCACCTATATATCAACTCGAATTTATAATTTAAATCAAACAATAAACTTGTTTTCCACAATTCAGTTAACTTTAGAGCACATTCATGCGACTTTTGAGGGAAAGGTTGGGTGATTTTCGAGAAAAGTAATTTGCAAACAGTCCAAGCTAAGAGTGAACTTAATCTTACATCGAGTTGATAGCCTTATATGTACACCCAAAAAATAGCAATCATCTTCGATCACATTTAAGAGCGCGGGCTCTTGATCACAGTAGATTAGGCCTGGAAAACAAATTCTTGGTAAACAAATCAGGCCGAATTTTTTGCGTTCGACAAGTTTACTTTACAAAATCTTGCCAACAAGTCTGGGGACTTTTATACTTTTTATACATCACATCTGAGGTCAAACAGTATCATGAGGCGCTG
The DNA here is from genome assembly GCA_942486035.1 of Porites lobata. Classification (NCBI taxonomy): domain Eukaryota; kingdom Metazoa; phylum Cnidaria; class Anthozoa; order Scleractinia; family Poritidae; genus Porites; species Porites lobata. The sequence continues at coordinate 839,895 of CALNXK010000213.1, read as the reverse complement.
TTTTTATCATACAGACCTCGGACAGAATGCAGTATTTCACAATTTTGCAATACAAATTGCACTCACTCAATATTCAGGACGATCGAAGCACGTGTGGGCTTTTAGCGAAACCGTTAAAAAAATTTTCAAAATCACCTATACGGCTAGCCGGTTCTCACTTTTGACAAGCGCCAAAGTCGACTGTTTAAATTATGATTAATAGAGTTATACGCTTCAACATAATAAAGAATTTATTATGTTTATTTTTTATTTAATGGTTTTATAACGATGCTTATTATATAGACACGAGTGTTTTACTGGAAATTATTATATAGACACGAGTGTTTTACTGGAAAATATACCACTCGTAAAATTCATAAAAACTACATCCGGGACCCGAGTGGTTTATTTTCCATAATCTCACACGTGAGTTTATCGATGACGTAATTTTGGTCATTTCCCACTATTATTTTATCGACGTCTTTTTGTCTATGTAATAAAAAGAACATTACACGGCGGCTTGAAGATATGAATTTTATTTTCGAGTGGCAAAACAATATTTTACGAACGAGCGCACAATATTTTACTTACTCGCTGCGCTCGTTCGTAAACTATTGTTTTGCCACTCGAAAATAAAATTCATATCTTCGCGCCACCGTGTAATATCCCCTATATACCACTCGTAAAATTCATAAAAACTTCATCCGGGACCCGAGTGATTTATTTTCCATAATCTCACACGTGAGTTTATCGATGACGTAATTTCGGTCATTTCCCTCTATTTAACAAATAGATTCCACGTTACCGTGCGTCTGTTCAGTAATAGATCACAGATGACGTCAAAATGTCGTAAAAACAAAGAAGTGGCACACGAGCCGCAGGCGAGTGTGTCACTGTTGTTTTTACCACATTTTGACGTCCTCTATGATCTATTACTGAACAGACCCACAGCAACATGGAATCTATTTGTTTTATACAATGATCAGAAAAGAAAAAGACCGATACACATATCTGCCTCGAACCGCTTGACCTTTTGAGGATTTGTGCTAGTTTAGGCATTTTTTAGGTCGCAAACCCAACTTTTCATCTTAGCTTCTTCTTTATCTTACTTGTGTAAAGTTTCTTCGAAACGTTTTTCACCGTCTTTTCTTGCGAAAGATTAGCGAAAACATTTTGCAAAACAGCGTGTCTCTCGTAGCGAAGACACACGATGGCAACTGTTGTGAAGATTTCTTGTAGTTTAGGCATTGTCAGCTAGTCAATAGCTTTTTTGGTCTCCGTTTCTCGATTTTTCTTCTTTGTAAATAGCTCCTGCTAAACTTTTTCCGAAGCTTTCACTTGCCTCAATCCGAAATAATCTCACAAACATTTTCAAAACCGCGTGCTATGTTGAACAAAACAAAGAAAACAAGTTTCCCGTGACGTCATCCATGTATCTGTACTCTAATAGATCATGGGCAACGACCAATCACAGCGCGCGTGGCATTCACATCATTGTATTATCGATGTCTTTTTGTCTATATAATAAAAAGAACATTACACGGCGGCTTGAAGATATGAATTTTATTTTCTCGTGGCGAAAACAATATTTTACTCCTCGCTGCTCTCGTTCGTAAAATATTGTTTTGTCACTCGAAAATAAAATTCATATCTTCGCGCCACCGTGTAATATCCTCTATGTAATCGTCAAAAGCGTTTGATACGCGCGGCACTTTGACTACTCTTGCATGAAAGCGATGTTCGTGAGCGACTGAAAACATACGGCACAGCGATAAAAATTGCAAGAGACTACTAACAATCAATAAAAGGAAAATAATTCGGTGAAACATATACAGAGACAACAATTTTCATTCACGAAGACAAGTAGTAAAGTGTCCTTGAAAATCCTTGTTTATGTTTTTCATTTTGTAAGCCGGTTTCCCGGTGTTTGCTTTTTCAAAGATAAACTCGAGGTAAGAAAATCGCTCACAGCTTTCTTTTACAGCCAGAATTATAACTAAATATTCTTTGGAACGTTTTCTTTCTATTTGCGGTGATAAAATGTCATTGATTTCATTTTGTACATTCAGTGGAAAAAGACAGTTAAAAATATCACAAGCTGACACAAAACTCTGTCAGCTTCAGCTGTCAAAGTAAACAAGTTTCAAGATGCTGCATAAATTTCCGCATGAACTCACCTGTCGAATTTTGACCAATCAGAGCATAAAAATTTGACGTAGAGCGCGACCAACGCGTGACCTTGGTGAGAAAAGTCAAAAGCAACTGGCATGTCTTCCCTGCCTGTAAAAACTGGCTGAATTTTAGCTTCCGAGGTCAGTTTGAAATCAACATTTTAATTCTGCGGCACATACAAAACACAACATATTTCATATGACTTTAAAAAAATAAACTTGATCCTGCGATCATTTGAAAACTA
>CALNXK010000213.1:757500-832500 GCA_942486035.1 Porites lobata | reverse complement strand
TAACGTTAGGTTCGATAGCCAATAAGAACACGTATTTGGCAATATTGACCAAATGACCTTACCAGCCGTGACACAGCCCTGTTAACTTGAATTGTAAAATCTACAATCCCGGACAAAACTACTTGAGAATGTTTTCCCCATCATGTCCACTTTCCTACACAACAAAACTATTTCCCAAACGACGCCTTTTCGGAAAGAAATCCCCTTCCCCCGGTTCAATGTTGCTTCCTAGAAACGCCCAGGGATCAGGCTTTCTTTTGAATACACACCAACATTGCTTTCAAGGCAAGGGGGAGAGCGAAGAACCGGTACAGCTACGATGTTTAGAAAAATGCTCCCCAAGTATACAATTTTCTCAACAGTTTTGTCCAAGATTGTAGTTAGCATTAGTTTGGCTAATAGCCACTGAGACTTCACATTTGAACTTACACTCGACAGTTATGAAGACCGACTTGATGGATACATTTCCAATACCATTACTTGCGTTGCAAACGTAGAGTCCTTCATCGCTTTTTCCACTTACGGTGAAAGAGCTATTTATGATTTTGCCATCTTTTGACCACCTAATGGCTGGTTTAGGATTACCAACAGCTCTACAAGTAAGATTCACTGAGTCGCTCTGATTCACTGTCATGTTTGCAGAGATGTCAGTGATGTTTGGTGGATCTAGAGCAAAGAAGAAAAACAAAATAGAATAATTACGTTGTTTGAAGAACCAACTGAAAATTATATTGAAGAGGTTGCTGTGAGACCGAGTCTTTCTCTTCGAAGAAAGACTGTTAAGATTCATTTGATTTCTAAGGAAACAAATTCTCAACAGTAGTCAATTCTATTATAACTATGTTATTAATAAAAATTTAGATTTTCAGTTTGCTTACGTTAGTTCTGAATGCTAAAATGAAAGGCAACTAATACATCAATTCCGAGCAACTCAAACAAAGCTTCATCAGGTTGAATACAATTCTACTTTTATATACTATTGTAACTGACTAAGACATTACTTGACCATCATGCTCTCAAAATACAAAAACAATTGCCCATCGCACAGAATGAGTGGACATCATTAATTATTCATGACCACCGAAGCGGCAAATTCGAATGCACGAGCGCTTTGAATAAGCTCCGAATAAGAGGAGAATGGGCCATTTTTGCTCCACCAGCGTTGATAAAACTCCTTGGCGCGACTTTGTTAGCTCCAAAATGACAGAACCACGGACGGAATATCAAAAATAAATAATTTATCTACGATTTAAGCACCAAATGTGTCAGAAAGTGATCTGAAAAGATGTTGACTCAGTTCTATTGTAATAAACGCATGAATGCGTGATTGCCGTATTTAGTTATCATATGCAAATTTCCTTCTAGTTAATTGCTGATTTTGCTGATTTTGTGATTTTTGCGAGATTGAAGGAATTTTCGCGCGGACTAGGATGTCCTTGAGAGATTTTTCCTTTTTGTATTAGACAATCGGTGGCTGGTTAAAGATTTGTTTAAGCTTAGGTCGCTGTTGAATGACGTGCCAGTGTTTCATGAGAATCTTTTTGAGATTCGGTGTGGCCGGATTGTAGGTTGGAACAAACGGTAAAATCTCTTTTGTTTGTTTCGTTGCGAAGAGCCTCTTTTATGTCGGTGAACTTAATTTCAGTCAGTATTTCTTTAACGAGCGTTAGAGGGTAGCCTCTCTGACAGAGTCTGTGTTCAGAGCCTCATTTGCTTCGTTTAAAGGTCTCTTTAACTGAGTTAATTCCTAAAAGACATAATGCTCCTCCTTTTATAAAACCCCTTGTTCGCAGTTTGAAGGGTAGCAAGATGAGAAGTGCGTATATTGAAAAGTTTTCGGTAGGCTTGAAACGTGTTTGCAAGTCATGAATTTTATGAGTTGAAAGGCGAGATCCTTTAAAAACCTCATAAAAATCAGTCCCAATTTATTGTGCCTAGGCCCTCCTAACAAATTAACATACCTGTGTCTTTTGCGTTTCATCTAGGGAAAAATAGCTCAGTCAAAAATAAAATTAACTCTAGACTGCTTTGGGCTTAAAGCGTAATAGTGACGACACAAGCGCGCTCTAACAGTTCGCGCGCGACAATTTTTTTCGACAATACTCAATTGACCACTCCAGAAAATACCATAACATACCGTAATGCTCTTTGTTTGTCACCCCCAAATTTTGCATAATCATTGTTTTCAGTTTCTCTTGGGCCATTTTAACTCCCACGAGAAACTGAAAACACTGCTTATGCAAAATTTGGGGTGTCAACCAAAGAGCATTATGGTATGTTATGGTATTTTCTGGAGTGGGCAATTGCAACCAGTTTTCAAGGACTGTAACTTCATTCGACCCCTTGTTAAAGAATAAAATATAAGGGAAGAGGAGAGTGGGTTAACAGAAGGATGCACAAATGAATTTGTTTCAGGTAGCATGAACAAATGAGGGTAGATTTTCTTGTCTAAATTCAAGATATTCACATAGATCAGTCTTACAAGTTCTGGTTAGTATCTTAAGTAATGACTGTTATAAGTAACATTCAGAATATTAAAAGGTTTTTATACTAAACGTGAAGCTTTGTGATGTAACTGTTTGAATAACAGTGATATTGACATTGTTAATAAAACGCGATCGCTGTGGTCATTGGAGAGCTTGAGCTGATCAACAAGGGAGTGAGCGAGTACCGTAAAGAGTACCAGGGGGCAGGGAGATTATGCAGATACAGAGTGTTGTTGGAAACTGCGCATATCTCACGAAAAGTGCTGACAATTTTTTTGTTTGTATGTTTGTTTGTTTCACACGAAGGTAATCGAGATCTAAAGTTCGGACAAGCTGCGACTGTCTCCAGATTCCGAAACAGCTGACAACTTTGCTAACTCTATTGTGACAATTTCGCAAGAACCAACAACCTGGAGAGAAGTGATTACTATTTAACAAAAGAGTCGTTAATTTTCCGGGCTGTAATTTTTTTTACTGGTATAACTGCTCAAATCTTTAACTGAGGCGGTTTCTTGACGGCGAATATCTCTACGTCGAATGGACCAGAAGGATACCATAATCGTGTAATTGAGAGATATCGAGGTCAACTAGCAGAGCTCGCTTGTGCAGCTTAGAAGATAATGTTTAATGAGTGGTTCATCTGAGTGAAAGGTCTTCTTGAACATCAGGACACGTTTTTAACTTTTGAGAACGAACTGTGCCATATTACGCGTACCAGGCGCCTCTCTAAGAAAGATTTCATGGTCTAAAATTATTATCAGCTTGCGATGAATCTTCACTACTTTGTTAATGCTGTATAAAGAAAAGGCACTTCCTGCCTAAAAACGCCCTGCTTCCTGTCGTAATCCAAATCGAGCGTCCCATGTCTGTACACACACAGTAATTTTCAAGGAGTTATAATAACTCCTCTAGTGAGGTTAATTTAGCTCCTTACGGTGGGGTATTTTTGGGGAGTCATTTTAACTCCAAAAAGGAGTTTAAAGAACTCTATTTCAGGAGTAAAAATGACCCCAGATATTCAGGAGTTAAAATAACCCCCAAAAAGGAGCTATCCTGTACCTAAAATTTTTACTCCACTTTCAGAGTTAAAGTAACTCCAAAAAGAGTAAAAACAACCCACGTCAGGAGTAAAAATAACCCCACTTTCGGACTTATTTTAACTCCAGACTGGGAGTAAAAAGAAATCTTTTTCAGGAGTAAAAATGACCCCAAATTTGGAGCTAGATTAGGAGTTAAAGTAACCCCCGACAAGGGGTTATCCTGTACCTAAAATTTTTACTCCATTCTTGGAGCTATAATAACTCCCTAAATATTACTGCGCACTGAGTTTTCAGCTTTTTCTTCCATGATCAGTGTCAGAGATATCAGTTAAGGGCTAAATACCATATCTCAATTGGGTAATAAAGCTGTTCAGGCATAAGGGATCAAGAAGGGTTGGTTTTTTTTATTACATGCACTTAACACTGAGCGTACCCTTTCTAAGCTGACCAAGGCATTAGGTTGCTACAGCATTAAAGTAAAAATTGGAAAAAAATCAATATCTTCACAAGTAACATTCACATTGTACATTTTTTTTTACAGTTGAGAAAAAAATCAAATAAAGTCATCAAAGTATATATTAATCAAGGTTCCAATAGCAAGATACAACATACTTTGGAAAAAGATAAATCGGAAATGCAGGTTTTGCTTGAGGGACAACTACAACTCTAACATTGCACAAGAATGCTTGTCACTTTAGAAGTACTTCGAACAAGTGTTGTTACAAGGCAGTCGTATTTCCCATCTTAAGCATTGTTTGAGCTGGTGATGTTCGACCATTGCATCCACAATGATAAGTTCCTCATCAGCACTGACCACCAGGCAACTGGAGAGGAAATTCCAGATGCATCGCAATACAAAAACACGTTATTGCCTTATATACTCGACGTCTCGTATGTGTTGCTTTACAGACGCTGGAACTAGAAAAAGTAATTAACTTAACTACGAATTTATAGTTACTGAACAGTAATCCATTTTAAGATCTTACATTGCACTTTGATGCTTGTAACCTTGACATCAATACCACAAGTGTTGTTTGCAAAGCACTGGTAGTGTCCCATATCCGCTTTAGTGATACTAGTAATGTTTAGCCACCTATCCTGTCCGATTACTCCAACGCCAATCTTTGACCATGCCACAACCGGAGCTGGAAATCCCATCGCATTGCACTTCAAAGACGCACTTTCACCTTCCACGACAGTCTCGTTATCTATTTGATTTACAAACGCTGGAACTAAGAAAAAAATGTATATTATTTCTTTTAATTATACATAATTTTACTGATAACTAACACAGGTTACAAAATTTAACCAAGGACCACAAATAAAAAACACAAGCGTCACATGAAGTTAGGGCTACTGGAAAAAGGAAATTGAGCATCATCGAAGTCACATTCATTTCAACCAACCCGAAATTCATATCTTAAACATCAACATACCTAAATGCACATGCATCAAATTCTCTTAACTTCTTTATTTTTAACGTGCTCAGCACAAAACATTGCACATAAGTTTACCTCCAACAATCAAAGTGATGCTATTGCTTATTCCACTGCCAAGTGAATTGTTAGCCTCACATCTGTAAATAACATGCCTCGACTTGTTCAGTGGCCTTATCCATACTCCTGAAACGTCCATATCGACAATGGTATCATCTTCATACAGATAATATTTGTTAACTACTGGGTTAGCATCAGCTATACATGTGAACTTTACAATCCAACCCAGACATGTCTCGTTGCTTGTAACATTTGCAGTTAAAAGAGTATTTTTTGGTGTATCTGCAAAAAAAGGAATGGATGGGAATTAACTTTCTTCAGTTAACCATATCAAGTCAGGCACTATGTCTGTACATTGTACGTTAATCTACCACAATTTAATTAGTAACATTTGGTGTTACTTGTAACACTAGACTACGAGTAGTCCCCCATTTGTCCTCAGGGATAGTAGAGCAAGCGAAACGCGAGCGCGCGTGAAAATCACCCCACGCGAGAAAAGGCGACAACGCGTCTCGCTTTTCTCGCGTGGGGTGATTTTCAAGCGCTATGGCGTTTCGCTCGCTCTACTATCCCTGAGGAAAAATGGGGGCCTACTCGTAGTCTATTGTAATACATATTCATTATTAGTATTTTTCTTATAAATCTTCACTTAAGATTTACCACTCATTCACGAATAAAAATAGGATGTGTTATTGGTTAACAACTCGACTACACTAAACACAGACAGATTGGCCTTTGAAATGATTTAAATGCCCTGTAAACTCCCGTATACAATAGTAGAATTTGAAAGGACTTTATTTTGCAGGCTCTCACAAAAATGGAAAAAAAATTGTGAAACTGGTCCTGCATTAAAAAAGACTCGGCCCTTACGACGTTGCCTGTAGATGAACAAGTGGTTCTAGAATAAATAACACTTGGTGGAACGATTTCTGTTGACAAGGTTATAGGAAAAAAGTTATGTCAAGTCATTCATCCCAGTAAATAATAAGTATAAAATTCAGTAACTGTAACTTACTATATTGTAATCTGCAGTACAAAAGTATAGGGTGTTTAATCTGTATCTTGTTGTGCTCTCTTACTTGCGCCCTTTATTCATAGGTGTTATAGAGTACAGGGCCTAAGCCAACGATATGAGATATATAGAAGTGGTTGCAGTAAGTCCCTCTGTGAACTTTACAGGGCGATGACTGCTTTTTAAAAGCTGACACAATCAGTTGTGGAAAACATTCCAGTATAGTTCTTCTCTTCGTTTTAGACAAAATTGTGAAATGCTAGTTTCAAGGGAGCGAACTGGCTGCATCGTAAGAAATTTTACAGGATTCCTTTTCCCATTCCTCCTCCCTAATTCAATGACATTCACCCCATACCAGACTGAGGAGACTTTTTACAGTGCGCACGTTCCATACAAGGGGTTACTTACAAAAGTCTTCAATGATAAGTCAAGTTAAAACAAAGGAAATACAAAACTAACAAAATAATAAACATTAATTATTCAATCACCAAGTTCTGCGATTGTCAATCAAAAGAATACTTTGGAGTTCTCAAACAAACTCAAATTGTCAAGCTTACTGAAGAGTAATTCATTTTAAGATCTTACATTGTACGTTAATGCTTGTAAACGAAACATCACTTCCACAAGTGTTGTTTGCAAAGCACTTGTACTGTCCCCTATCCTCTTTAGTGATATTAGTGATGTTTAGCCACCTATCCAGACTGACCACTCCAACGCCAACCTTTGACCACGCAACAAATGGAGCAGAAGATCCCATCGCCTTGCAGTTTAAAGACACACTGTCACCTTCCACGACAGTCTCGTTACCTATTTGATTTACAGACGCTGGAACTGAGAAAAGGAAAGAAAAGAAAGAGGAAAAGCTTAAAATGATTGAACAATTGCAAAGTTATAACGCAAAGTACAAAGCCGTCAAAAACACTGAAATAACTGCTTTTCTTTTGTTTTCTATTTTTTTTTTCTACTTTGGAAAAGGAAATAAAGGAAGAGTAAAGGAGGGTAATAAGGCGCATGCATTTAGTACAATGAATTTTGATATTTTGTACATCTAATAAAATGGCTGTTAAGTGGCCATCCAGTCCTCAGATTTATTTGCCCCAATGATGCAATCCATGAGCCTTTCCTCTTCACTTTCATGGGTTTGTAGTTGTACAAGCAACGAAAGACTGTTTTAATGCTGAATCTCAGTGTAGTTGTAACGTCTAACATGTAAATTAAGACAATACAACCAAGACCAAGGAGGTCAGATAATTTGCCACAATCAATTTAAATCTCCTGATCCGTATATCTGCATGTGCTTTGCTAAAAATTTGCTACAAGTCAATAAGTAAACGTACAAAAAAGCCGTTGTGAAATATCAAAATCTATTTCATTAAACACCCTATACTGAGCCTTACCTCCAACTATAAAAAGAATGCTATTGCTTTTTTTATTGCCCAGTGAATTGTTAGCCTCGCATCTGTAAACAACATGGTTAGATTTGTTTAGTGGCCTGATCCATACTCCTGAAACGTCCATATCGACAATGGTATCATTTTCATACAAAGAATATTTGTCGACTGCTGGGTTAGCATCAGCTGTACATGTGAACTTTACAATCCAACCTAGACATGTTTCTTTGGTTGTGACATTTGCAGTTAAATTAACATTTTCAGGTTTAACTGCAGAAAGACAAAAAGAGAAAAATAGATCAGCAAAGAGTAGATCGTTACATGGTCGGCATCCATAACAAGAACTATTTATGGATATGTTCCACCACAAAGTCTTGAAGCCTTTCTACATGGAAAAAATAATTTTATTTACTATTAAGCTACTAAAAATTAGATGACACTGTCCCTTCAAGAGAGCGTTCATTTCGAGCCTGCAGCTACAGTCCGCTTAAAACCCATTTTAATTAAAGAGGTCAGCAAACTAAAGTTAATTACAGAACTCTCAAGCCAACTAAGACTAAAGAGTGATCAATTTTAAAATCTTACATTGCACATTTATGCTTGTAACCTTGACATCACTCCCACAAGTGTTGTTTGCAAAGCACTGGTACTGTCCCCTATCCGCTTTAGTGATATTAGTGATGTTTAGCCACCTATCCTGGCTGATCACTCCACCGCCAGTCTTTGACCATACAACAAATGGGGCAGGAAATCCCGTCGCATTGCAGTATAAAAATACACTGTCACCTTCCACGAAAGTCTTGTTCTCTATTTGATTTACAGACGCTGAAACTAAGAAAAGAATGCATATTACTTTCCATTGTACATAATTTTTACTGATAATAAACAAAACTGTACTTTAGAATGACAAATAACATAAGCGTCATATCCACAGAAAATAATTACCAAGAGGAAAGCTGATAAAAACACCTATTAAACGACAGAAGACTAAGACTGAACATAATGACTGAAATCGTATTGCTATACAGAAGCTAAAAGTTATAACTTTATCACTGGTTTTACATCCACTCATACAAAGAACAAACCTTCCAAAAAAACAAAAACATAAGGCAAAACGAATGTACCCATAGAAATGTAAACACGACAAATTATAATGATGATGATGATTGCGTGGTTCCGAATAACAAAAATGCTTTATACATTTACGGATGTTTCTTGCAGTTACGGACACTTTTGCAGGTTAGTTATTGTAATTGTTGTTATTAAACGTGACTGAGATTCACTACTGTTTATAATTTAAGGTCAATGAGTAATGGACAAAACCACCTTCGGAGACCCAGTCGGAATAGGGCGCGATTATGCTTGCTATGCTCGCGACTCGACTGACTGCCCCTGGGTTTCCGAGGATGTGAACAAACATACTTTTTATGAAACTAATGACTCGAGTTATTACATTCAAAATGTTTGGGTAAATGAAATGTTTTTCAAGAAAAAGAATCAGCTACCGTTGGCAATGTTAATACGAGTTACATATTTGCTTTTAAGTATATACCATATATTGAACATGTGACCTGTGGGGGTGTCACTCTTGTCATACCCGACACTTTTCTATCACTTCTTTCACAATTTGAAGATGCCCTGGTTATTTACGAGAACTGAGGGTAATAAGGTAGACGTAACTTGTGACCTAAAATATTTAAAGCGTCACGAAATCATATAAGATCGAAATTAACTACTTCATGATATGTTTCCTCTGACAAAACTTACCATTTACAGTCAGGGTCACATTGTTTAAACTTGTTACGTTCCCTACAGCATGTAGTGCAATGCAGCTGTAAACATGTTTTCCTCCTTTGGATATCTTTTTAATCCACATTCCACTTTTGCTTCGACTGATTTCGACATTTTTCTCGTAAAGAACAAAGTTATAAACTGCTGGATTGGCTTCAGAAGCCACACAGGTGAAATTTACCCACAAGTCAGAGCAATTTGTGTTCTCAGTTGTGTTAACTTTTAATTCAACAGAATCAGGTTTATCTGAAAAAAAAAATCAATGACGAATGCTTAAATAACGGCATTCCATTAAATAATTAATTCAGGATTGCTGGTAGTACATATACTAGTTATTAAAAAGATGTCACACAAATAACGTCACAAAAAGTGGCATTACTGAATCTTTAATACGAAAATTAAATAAGACTTTGGCGTTAGTCATTAGCAGAATGATAGAATCATTGTTCAAGCCTGTTTAAAACTAAGAACTGAACACAGATTAAAAGCATATTCCATCATGCTACTGAGTTGATATGGTTAAAACAGCTTGACAATAGTGCAACATATGAGAGTGTTAAATATTATTTAATAAGTGATAGTGAGTATAATTACATAGGAAATATTTTTTAGGGGAGTAGAAAAATATCTTTTTCTTAAAATTAATATAAGTACGTTAGTAGTGTCAAAAGGAACGTTATAAGGGAAACGAAATGGCAAGTGCACCAAAATCCGTGCCGGTGTACACAAAGAAACGATAAGATAATATCATACCTTTACAAGGTGAAAGCAATAACCCCAGTATGAAGCTGCAATCGAGAAACCGTTTCCACATAGAAGAAGTTAACATCGATTCATTGTTATGAAACATTTTGGCTAATGTGGTTGCTTTCAAGAAAATAACCTACAGCTTTTCCAAGTGAGAATCACATGAACAGAATCAGTTTTGATTTCCTTTCCGTTCATCGAAAGTCTTGTTGTGTTATTTCGAAGATGAAGAATCCACACCAGAAAATTTCCTTGAAGCCCCACGAGTGAAAAATCCATGCAGCTATACGAAAATATTCCTAATTTATGGTGCCCAAAAATTGGCTCAACGATTCAGTTGCGTTAAAAAACAAACAAAAAAATTACATTGAGGTTCTTAAAGTGCTGCTTTCTCTGTTGTCAATACAATTATTGCCGTTTCTCTCTCTCTGTCTCTGTTTTTTTTTTTTTTGGAATGGGAAACATATGGACACGTCACCTGCCTTCCCTACTCTCCCCAACACAAACCTCTGACCATTGTGAAGCATTAAATTCTCGTTTCGCCAAAAGAGCTGATAGACTCGATTGGCCACCGACGGGGGGTGGAGCACTAGTGGCTGTGTGTAGTTTATCCTAGGATTGTTTACCGGATGTTGGGGCTATCCAAAGTGTATTAATGGTGGGAACATCATAACGAGAAAAACAAGAATAAATTTGTTGAATGAAAGCGTTTGTTGATTCCTTGGGAATTTAGAGTGCGGTTTTGATGGATGAATTTTTGCACTAGATTTTTGCGGCTTTTGGTGTTGCCCTGGTTAAGAGAGAGAGACTGCAGATTATCATCTTTTGGCTCGGATGACTGGCAAGATTAAAATGGCGAGCTTCTGAGCTCTTCTGGTTACGATGCGTCTTGGCAACATCCTCGCACTTAAACATGACACGACCAGTGTTTCCCCGGTCAACCAGCGTTGGGTCTCAGCCGCCGTTTTCCGGTGGCGCTGCTTTGAAATACTTTATTCGAGTCCCAACAAATACCATTTCTAAGGCTGGTCTGCTGGAGTGTTTCCTTCAGGTAAATTGCTCTCTGATCTTGTTGCTGATTGTTTACGATTTACCCGTTGAGGGCCGGTTCTCAAACCCAAACTGACAGACTCGACAAAAAAGCCAAAAACAGTTCAGTCGGGTCAACTTGAATCTGGTTCCAGAACAAAATTCAACCGATAACATGGTGAGAATCCTAAGTGTTTTTCCGTCCACTTTTCATTGCACGATATTTCTAAAGCCTTATTGTCAGCTGGTGTAACTTTTCTATCCATAACTGGAATGGACATTACTTTTGATTTTTTTCCGACGTTTGGGAATGACATATAAATTATATAGTTATTCGTTAGTATTTGTTGCTTATTTATTTTACTTTTTAAATTTACTGTCTTAATAATTTTTTGGATTACGTTTAGAAAAATAGTTGATGGACATTAAAAAAATGGAATTTAGTTTATGCGAATTAATAACATTGACACTAACAATAACAAGGAATGATAGAGAATTCAAAAAGTGTATAGTAACTATAACATAAACGTTGATAGTACAAACTTTTAAGAAGAGCAACGAGCAACCTACTGCCGACCCCTATCGGGATCGGTCGGTTTCAGTGTTGCTCAAAGAATTTAAAAGGCAAAAAGAGGAGACTTTGAAAACGTTGGCAAGATGGTATCCACTTCGATCCTATATGTAGCAAGCCAATCCACGTCCGAAAATACTAATGAATGGTTCTCTTCACAAGGATACCGATTTGAAACCATACTAGGTCATTAGTTTTATTTGCCAACGACGAAAATTACTCCGCTTTTTCGTTTTTTAGCGTTGCTTAAAATATGTCACCCTGGGTCGAACCTGAGATTATGTGGGGGAGCTATTGAATACACAATGCTCTTTACAATGTTCTGTATTTTCTAAACGTGAAAAATCAGACGCATAGTGACAAGTTCCTTTCGTACTATTATTCGTCGTCAGAGCTTACTCTTGGAAATGGTTAACGTCAATCTTATCATTCTAAATAAGAATGTAGAGTTCGGCAAAAGGAGAGTCCTTTTGTCGAAGTCCTTGCACTGATTTAGGTTTTTTGTGTCAACCTTTCTATCACAAACACAATGCATGAGTTCTTGATGCTTGCCATTTTCACAACCAATTTAATACACTGTAAAATTATGAATATATGAAAATCATATATGTGAACTGCGGAGTGAAGAATTATTAGAAGGAAGATCATCGCAGTCATATACGCAACTTATGCAATTGAGAATTGATTGTTGCCTAAAACTGCCGCAACCTGAGGATTTGCCTTCGAGGCCATCACTTTTCTATTCCTTGGCGCATGTTAAAGATTCTAATGAGTCAAGACTTATTCCAGAATGCTCTAAAATCCAAGTCTCTGTTTCATTATCGTTTATGCATTGCTCTTTACCATTTTTGAGAAAAGAGCAGAAAAGCAACGACGACGACGAAGGCAAAGAGAACAGAAAAAAGTAATACGGTTAGATTCACAGCAAAACAACAAGTTTGCACGTGCTTCACGCTTTCTTGTACATTGCTTTACCGTCGTAGCACGACCACGACGTGACACTGCCCAATTTCAGTTTTTCTAAAGGGCGTGATCACAAGACAGCTATTTTAAATTCGTATTTTAATCACATATATAGTCCTTTAGAATTCTACTCCACAAAAATTCACCAACATTTGACAAATTGAACGCGATGGAATAACAGCCATGAGTTTTGAAACAGCGCGAATTCACTTTTTAAGAGACGTTTTCGCTACCGTCGTCGTCGTCGTTGCTTCCTTCGACTGGGAGCCACTAAAGTTTCTTCATTCTTTCCTTGCCTCTTCACTGTCCAGGAAGTTTTTAATCACGGCAAAGTTACAAAAAATCTGGACTTCACGGCGTTATTGTTCTTGGGTAATAGAAACAGTCTCAGGGAAAATATAACAACTTTTTGGAGTGGCTATGTTTTTAAGTAATTTTAAAAGAAGTTAAAAGAATATAAAAAGGAAAGGAATAGAGTGACAGTAAAAAACTGAATATCGAATTTCGCACTTTTTCATCTGAGATGGTAATGTGACATACATTCTAGCATCGTAAATCAAACGAGACCTTAAAAAACTACTTGGACGATATTTTGTGATGTTTTAACTACATTTTCCAGAAAAAATGAAAAGCTTCCTTTTTCTTTCCAGCCTCGTTTTGAAATTACAATGGCATTACATTTTTTTAAGCCTCAATGCGGTACTTATTTGATTTTGGTTATATCAAGACCTTTGGGCTTACTCAGGGGAGGCACTTGCAAACTTTTTTCTTCCAAATGGGGCGCTTATTCGAGTAAATACGGTCTGTGGCACCAAGGAAGGATAATGTTGTCCCTTTGAAATTGTTCCCTAACATCCCCATAAATTTTGCGCCAAATTTGATATTTTCTTCCACCAAGCACGACGATTTTGACTTTTTAAAAGTCACCTCACAATTTGTTTCACCATTAAAAGGGAGAACATTAACAAGTAATACATGGTCCCAAACACAATCTTTCAGACCAACACAAAGTCCTTGTCCCCGAAAACTGTCTTATAAACACTTATTATATATGAACTTTACTTAGATTCCAGGCTACTACTCTTTTTCCAACTTGAGCTATAGAAGACACAGTCCATTTAAGAACAGAACCAAGACAGCGCATACCAATGGTTCACCCAAAGTCATTTTTAACTTTTCAACTTACACTGTATGTGCAGCATTACATGAATTCCGCTCTTCACAAACTAAAGGCACACAAACTTGAATTAAAGCACCCATATGTGCCAAAATTTATTAAATTTATTTGCAATTTTTTGAATAGTTACTCTTACCGAGAATCTGGGGCAGATGGGGGGGGTGCAGGCCTCAAATGCATTTTTGAGGGCAGGTTTCACCTCGAGAAATTGTTAGGTAAATATACCAAAGAGCAGTCCAAAAGTATCACGTCTTCCATACTCATAACACTGTCATAATAAAACTGGAATCAGTTTTAACCTTCAACCCCACTCTCTTTTCTCCCCACATTAAATAGAATGTGTTTCTTTTCTTCTTAAGAGTTTTACCTCGGTCTTCAGATATGAGGTGCTTGGGGAAAAAAATGTCACTTCAAGGCTTGCCCGTGTAAGATACAACATAGCATGACTAAAATTGAGATCAGATTAGGTTCACTCAGGTAAAGTGAAGAACAGCTGTATGGAGATGTTAAAAGTCAAAATTAAATTCAGGTAACTGGTTAAAATTTTTACTTACCGATAGTTTTTCCTTTCATTCCTAGCCCTAGTTCATGAATAATTAGGGCTAGGTGACAAAGGAAATAGAGAACTAACCTAGATTACAAAAAATTAAGCTGAATTTAACTTTGAATTATTTTGTTGGTTGGGTTACTTGATGAGACCTCTTTCAAACAGAGAGCACTTCTCATCATTAATAATTATTATTGTCTAAGATATTTTTGTACTTACAGGAGACGCTGATAATTTCGACCCTGCTGTCACTTCCACAGTCATTTTCTGCTTCACATCTGTATGTTCCACTGTCATTTCTATTGATGCTGGTGAAGTTTAGTACGCTGCCATTAATGCGCTGATCAGTGTCTTCTTTAATCCAAAAAACAATCGACTCATCAGATGCATTACAGACCACGTTGAAAGAGTTGCCTTCAATTACTGTGTCTGATGAGTTGACAATTCTGACAACAGATGCACGCTCTAAAAATGAAATGCAAACGACAAGCTAAGCAAGGTCGGAGTAAAAGCACTAAGCACATCATCATTGACTAAATTAACTTTCATGGATGGATGAACCTTCAGTGAACCTTTGGGACTGGCCACAGAAAATGATAAACACAAAACACACAAAGGTGTTGACAATGGCAGGCAATCAAACCCTGGTACACTCCAAGGAGTAGACATGTTCAGGGGCAGATCTAGGGGGAGGGTGCAGGGGGTGCGTACCCCCCCTGAGATGACCTGCGGTTTTCTAATACAACTGGTTATTCTGCAAAAAAAATAAACTATGTGGTTTATTGGTGTTGAAGTAGTAGAGCAAGAGACAAGTGCACCCCCTCCTAAAAAAAATCCTGGATCCGCCCCTGATGTTAGCTCAGAAATAGACTTCACTAATAATATTTGAATGGCAGAAACTGCTATAAGCTGGTAAAATCATTACTAGCAACAGTAATTTTCTTCTCATTTGCACTTATTGTAGATCCCACTGTGTTGTTAGCCAGGCATTTGTAGATGAATTCTCCACTGTTTGACAGTGTTCTGATCCACATTCCTGAACTGTCTGTGTCTACAGCAATGCCATTTTCAAGCAACTGATAGGATGTGACTTGTGGATTAGCAGCACCAACTGAGCAAGTGAAGTTCCAATAGCCACCAGGGCAAGTGTTGTTTGCAGTGATATTTGTTGACAATTGTACATTCTCGGGTTTGACTGAAAATAAAACGAATAAAAATTTAAACTTAAAGCAAAATTTTAATAAACTGAATTTGCTCTTTTGGAGAAGAGGTATAAAGTAGTGACATGGAGTCCAAGTGAACTTGCAGTATGTAATGGTGGTGGATCTAGATAAAGTAACCAAAGGCATCAAACTTGTAACTTCATTAAACAAGGAAGAAACTTCCATTTCCCACCCCAGGATCACAACTTAAAAATGTCACTGACCCATCAATGGTGCTTTTGATTCTAGTCATGCAATATTCTAGGTAAAAGTGAAGAACAGCTCCCCTAAAAGTCTGTCGGCCGACTGTCGGTATACTGTCGGCCAACTGTCGGCCGACTGTTGGCCAACTGTTGGCCGACAGTCGGCCGACAGTTTTTTGGGGGAGCTGTTCTTCACTTTTTCCATATTCTCTCTTCCCTTCTTTGTTTAATTACAGTCAAACCCTGATTTACAGACACCCGCTTAATATTGACATCTTGTTATTACGGACAGTTTGCTTTGTCCATTGGGAAACAAACTTTGCCCTTACATTTTCTCTAAATTCCACCTGCTTAATATGGACACCCTGCTCATACAGATCCTTTCTATGGCCACTTCAGTGTCCATATTAATGGAATCGACTGTATTTTGCTCCCACACCGACAAAGCTCCTTCCAGTCTACATTTGGTGTAATAAATAAGATGGCTGAACACAGTTTGATAGGTTGTGGGCTGTTACCATTCATTAGGGTGTAACCAAAACTGGTCGCAGATATAAAAAACTCAAACTTTACACAATGTATTTGTCGTGGTTCAATTTTATCCTTGGTTTATTTTTAATTTTCCTTTGTTTTTGGGCATGGTAATGTAGTACAATGTTTTATCTACTGAAGATTGCAATACTAGGCATTTTATTGCAAAACAGAGGAATGACCTTGAAGACAAACAGATAACTGAGTGAAGCCAGCATCCCATCTACCAGCAAAATAGTCAGATTTTAAAACAAGATGTAGTTGTGGTAAAAGAAAGAATTACAAATGTAATGGCCTTTGCCATTAAGTGAGCCATTAAATAAATCAAACATGCATATGGCTTGAATAAACTGTAACTTGAACTAGTTCAGTGTTGAATAAAAGGTTGTGAAAAGACTTTCCAATATGATTTTGTCTGTCACTCTATGCTGAAACAAACTTTTCATTTGCAAAAAAAATACTGAAAAGCTCTCATTGAAAAAAAACCGTAACCTTTGATTTCCACGGGACAATTGATTGCAAGCATGATCGTGAAGACACTGCAAAATGTAGGAAGTGATGAAAGCTTTCGGTAGCTTGGCACAAGGTTTGTAAAAGTGCCAGAAAAAGGTTAAGAGGGAGCATCCAGCTTACTTTAACAAAGGTGAGATGACATCTTGAATCCTTGATTTTCTGCTGGCACAAAACATTGCTGACATTTTGGACGATCGTTTCCTGGATTTGTCAACAACTGTCTGAGTATGAGCTTAAGGGGTAATAAATAACTGATTTTTTTTTAAATCGTTAGTTACATTCATTGATGGAATTATTTACTTAATTGTTATAATACTATATTTTGTGAATTCTAGAGTGAATGAATGAATTAAGGACACTTTATTTCAGTAGGGTGCACAACTACAGTCACACTATAGTCTCCAGCTTATCACCCTATGAAACTACTAAAATACTAAAATGCTTAAAAACTGAAATACTAAGGAAAAATTAATTTAAATATCAAGTTTAAGACAGCTGAAAATGTTCTGTCAATTCTAAAACCTCAGGCAAGAATTTACTCAAAGTTACACATAGAAACTTAAATAAAATAAATACTTTAAGATAATAAATGAATAAAGTATTAAGTCATATAAAAAGCTAAAAAATTCTGTCCATTTCATTAAAACTGTCAAGCATGAATTTATACACTATATGGCTCAAATCAAAGTAATTTCTTTTGAACTTCTTTACATCAGAAGGGCGGACTAAATCATTGTTGCCGACATTATTCCACAGTTTAACTGCATTGTAAAAGAACATTTGCTTCATGCTATTGGTATGTGGAATAGGAAGGCGAAAAGGCAACCGAGACCTTGTATCATGAGACTTGTGGTATTTCAAAGATAACTGATGAACAGTTTCTCAGGGAGGCAATCCAGTGCACGTCCATCCCGGATTTTTTTGAGCAGAAGTAGTCTTCTTTCAATACAGACATATAGCCACCCAACTTCCAGAAATAGCAGAAGGGAAATGGAGTATCCAGTATATATAATGTGCGCACATCTTTTTTAAACTTTAAAAATCTCATCCAATAATCCTGCATTACAACTTCCCCAAACGGAGACACAGTACTCAAGAATCGGTTTAATACTAGCATTAAATAAAATGATTGCAATATTTAACTGGTAGGAATTTTTTAATGCTAGCTAAAACAGCAACACGCTTTAAGAGTTTTTTCCTGAGATTAGCTATGTGGGATGACAAAGATAAGGAAGGGTCAATATCCAGACCCAAGAAACATTCCACTTGAGTTTGCTCCAGCTGCCTGCCATGCATCCAAACACAGCGAAAGCATACAATCTTCGCAGCGGGAAAGCTTTTAATGTGTTGAGCACCAATAAATATTATATCATGTATTTTGTTTTTTGCGGATGGGCAGCCAGGCCATGATCTTTAGTCCATGTCGACATATTAGAAAGATCCCACTGATGTTTTACCTAAACATTAGTCAGAGTTGAGGTGCTAGCATAGAAAGTACATGTAGCATCATCAGCAAATTATAGGCCATTTCTATTCTTCCAGGTTAAGGGCAGGTCATTGATAAATAGGAGTAAGAGGATAGCGGCCCAAAATTGAGCCCTGAGGAACTACGGAACTTAGTACTTCAGTATCCGATCAGTTTCCTGCAATGTTGACACACTGTCGACAGTCTGACAGGTAGCTTTTGACCCCCTATAGTGCTGATGAGGAGCAACCACATATTTGTAGTTTGGCTACTAACAGGTCGTGATTTACAACATCAAAGGACTTGCGTAAATCTAAAAATATCGCACCAGTGTATAAGCCTTGATCCACTGCCTCAAGCCAGTCATCAACCATTTTAATCAGCGTAGACTCAGTTGAGTGGTGAGGATGAAATCCACATTGTGTTGAAACGATAAGATTAAACAAGCAAAGGTACAGCATTAAAATAGGTAGATATGTGTCTTTCAAGCAGCTTAGAAAATCGAAATTATTGGAAGAACAGAGATCAGACGAAAATTGTTCAGATTAGAAGCTGAGAGCAAAAGGGCAGGTACCAGACTGAATGCTACAATTAAGAACCTTGGTGAGACTTTCAAGAACAGCTGGGGAGATAAGCTTTAGTAAAGGAGCACTTACTGTATCAAGACCCATAGCAACATTTTTAGGGAGTGATTTGATTAATTTATCGAGAGAAATGACATCGAGAAGTGGGATTTCAAAGTTTGCAATAAATGGTTTTCTGTTGTTTACAAAGCTCTCAATGTGTGATAGGTCAGGAGCAGCAGGTTGATTATTGTCAACAACAGATGACACAATAGAGGCAAAATGCTTGTTAAATTGATTTGCTTGATCCCAATAAGCCTTTCAGTCATTTGGCATCAATTTTACCATACCACTGGGACTAAGTTTTTTCAACGCTTCCCACAATAAGCCAGAATTTTGCACGTTTCTTTCAAGTTCGTTTTTGATTGCCACAGACTTGGCCTTACTTACCATATGCACAACCATTGTTCTGGCCTAATTATAAGTAGCTCTTGTAATTTTACAAAGATCAAGTAGTTTTTTGATCACTTATAAGTTCCTGAATTTCATTTGTTAGCCAAGAAGCTTTATCAGGCGATTTGACTTGTTTCTTTTTCACTGGTGCATGTGTGTCAACAAAATCAAGTACAAGTTTAGTCCACTGGTGTTCAGCATTTCATCTGGGTCATTACTGTAGGTGTCGAGTATGCTCCAGAGTATTCTATTCAAGTCAGCAATAAAAGCATTGGTGTCAACTTTTTTCATGGAGCAAAAAGAAATCCAGACATGTTGGTCACCTTTTCTGAATCTCAAATTTGCATTTTGTTTGCACACTAAGACTGTTAGATTGTGATCGCAAAGACCAAAGCTAGGAACTTAAGTACAAAGAACATGTTCAGGACGTGTACAATAAGGGGGTTCGAGAAGGGTTTTTGATTGGTCAGCAATACGTGTTGGTTTATCAGTCATCTGATGTAGACCAAAAATTTCCATTAAATGTTTCAAACGTCTTGAGCTGGAGTAGTTCCGCAGTAGCAGATCAATATCAAAATCCCCAACAAAGTGTGTTTCATTATTAGCTCCAGTAGAAATTCGCTCAACTGACTACGGAAGGTCTTCGAGAAAAGCTCCGCTGGTATTTGGTGGATGATACAGACAAGACAGACAGAAGGAAGCCCATCAATGTTGCTTAAGTTTGAGACATATTTCTTCTAATTCATCTGATTCCAAATCACGTCTCGGATTCCCCGCTAGACCATCACAAGCATGAATAATAACTCCACCATCAGCAAAGGGCCTTGACTGAACGTTAGACTTTCGGCTGCTATGGAAAAGATTGTAACCAGGAACAGTGAGTTCAACATCATTCCATGTTTCACCTAGCCACGTCTCAGTAAGAGCTAAGATGTCAATAGAGCACTTCAACAATAAAATCCTGATAAAATCTGGTTCATTTCTAAGTGAACATACATTTATATGCATGATCCAGAGGCCGCCTTTAGTTGGTAAACTAACAGCAATGACAGGATCAAAGTCGCTACGTTGCTCGACAAGGAATGAAGCGATCATCGAACTAGCACCAGCTAGACTTTCAGAGGAGCTCAGACCCGGATTTAAGGCAATATCCATGAAGATGGTTATATCTTGAGGGAGATCGATATCGTGTCCTGGAACAACAAGGCTGGTGTAACCACGCGGGGACCACATTAATAACATGGAGTATGCGATCTGTGAAAGCCATATACGGTGCCAAATCCAGTCATCTTGTCGGAAGTTGAGACCCCAAAGTTTACATGACAGCAAAATGATGTAGATCTATCTCCGTCAGCAAACAATTGGCCATAGGCGGAACAGTTAATATTTGAGAATCTGGTCAAAGGATATTGCTACACTAAACATATATAACAGCCTGCAACCATTTTTCACACCCGCTGAAAAAAGGCTTTGTGAGCAAAAACAAGGTTTTAAAGCTCGGCCACTGTTCTAAGTCTCTTGTGAACTTAATAGCAACTAATAATTCATATGATATTCAAAATGGCTCTATTAATCTATGAAGGAATCTTTTTGTAACTTAGAACTGCTTCATACATTATAATCAGCAGTTTACTGCAATACTGTGTTTTCTTTTAGTTTGTCATTACGTGACCTTTGTTCGGCTGAATCGAACAAGAGGCTAATTTTTGCCCGATATTCATTTCAAACCTTTCATTTTTTTCAAAACTGTCATTTTTCCTGTTTACTGTAACTCATAATTCATTAATCCAATCATAATAACTATAGAGATAAAATACACAAGAAACTTGAGTAATGTTTTGAATCAAAATATGAACTTGACAAAACGAGCAAGGTTTGCAAATTCACCGTAAGTATCGTAGACAATGTATGCTTACTGCAGCAACATAAATAGAGCACAATCAAAATGCTGCAATTAATCGTCAAACTGCCATACAGATCCAATTTCAGGAACATTTGTTACTTTTTCATCAGTTGCTGAAAAACTGGCAGTTGGGGACACACTTTAATGGCCATTGCTGTTGTAGAGAGGTGGTTGTTGTGGAAAGGTGGCCGCTAGTGGGGGTTTGACTGTACCTTTATTTATAAGTTAACTGATATTTAACAATGTCGCTAATTCCTTGGTGGAACATACCGAAGTTGAATGTGGTACGCTTTTTAAAATGATAAAATATCACATAAGCTTAAACATGGTTAGGTGGAAAATGAGGAGTGCAGAGTGTGGAAAATGCAGGGTGTGCAAAATGCGGGGTGTGGAAAGAGCGGAGTGTGGAAAATGTGGAGTGCGGAAGAAAAAATAAATAAATGAAAATGTGTGTGAAACATTTATCGCACTGAATGATTTACATTCTTTGGAAGATGATTTACACCAATATAATTTAATTTGATGATCAGTAAACAAGAATTGCCATGTGTCAAGTAAATGAAAGCAATCATGACTAAATTTTTAGCACTAAATAGGTTAATAAAAAATGAACTCACTGCACGCTAAAGCTACCAATACCATACTACCTAGCCATGTCAAATACAGAATATGCAATGCTGCAATTTCCTTTTTCATTGAAACAAGAGTCGCCGCAAAGCAATTTTAACAGGGCTGCCCAGCGGCGATTTTTTCTGAAGGGAGGGGGCTCCTGTACGCACTCACGCTACCATAAAACCTTGTTGCCGACCATTGCATGACATAAAATGTCACTTGAAAGTGAAATATAAACTCATGAATTTGAACATTGCACCCTTTTGGAACACTTTGAATTCATAACAAGAAAAATGAATACCATTGTTAAGTCTGGGCTCTATAGTACCTTTTAAATTCCACCATTATGAATTAAAATTAGAACGTTAGTCATTCTAAGCATGAAAGCATTATATTTATGGACCCCTCCTCCAATCCCTCTGCACCTTAAAATATAGTGTGACAGTATAACAGCACTATTTTGACCTAACCAGAAATACGAAAAATTATCATTCTACTGGTCATAAAATGCGGCAGTTAACAAGCAGTATATTTCTCAATTTTGGTTCTTAAAACTTACAAAGAAAATTACATTTCACTTTTGTTTTTGTCTAATATTGCCTTTAAAGCCTTTTGTTCAACTGAATAAACATAATTTCATTTTTCCACCCAACCCTCATGCACGTTAGTTCCCGCCATCGCGACTTACTGTGTTTAGTTACCTACATTTATTTGTCAAACCTGGCCCAGGCAGTCAAGAAAAATGAGTTCTTGTTGAATTTTTTAACGTTTGGGGGTCATTTATGTGATACCCTTCGAGCAGAGGCTACATTTTGCACTGTGTGAGCTGACGTGTGAAAAGTAGCCTCTGCCAACAACCGTCCAATTCTCTATCGTGCATGTGCAAAATTCGTCATGCAATTTGCAAGCGAAATTAATCGTCAGGTCTTTTGTCAAATGGCAAGAGTTTCTCAGGAATAAAAATTGCTACAACTCTGATCTGCTACGCAAGACTCACGCACTGCTCTAAACCGGTCCATAATGGGAAAAAACCTGTTTTTTAAAATTTATTTGTCCAGATTTCTGGACGGATTTGAACGGTTTGTTGGCAGAGGCTACTTTTCGACGATCATGGTTCACACAGCGAAAATGTAGCCTCTGCTCGCAGGGTATTTATGTAAGTTTTAACAAAAAGAAACTTGTACAGGCCATGGGCATTGCAGCACTTGCATGTGAGCAAATTGCATGCAATATGGCAGATTTCCAAGCAAAAAATTTGCGCGAGTTCTTACATGCAGCCTTTTTACATGCAAATTTGCATGTACTTTTATGGTGACCGATTTTGCTTGTTACAACTACACCCAGGCTCCTTGAATTTCTTTACAACAGCAAATGGCAGGAGCCCATAAATTAGAAACCAACACTGTGGAAAACATATCTTTTTGCAGTGAAAAAGAAACAACTTACTATACATTTCATCTTTTCAACTTTCCCTTACTACGAACATCATGTTTGTAAATCAACGATTCATGTTATGTAAATTCCTTGGCTGTTGGATATAGTGGGATTTCGATTTACGCTATGTAAACTTGTTACTTGCCATACCAACTGTTGTTTTGAAATGAATTCAATGTTTCGGAGTTCAGTACACTGTTCATTTTTCTGACTTGTTATGCCCTTAAAACATGGTTTGAGTTATCGAGGGTACAATTATAGAGAAATGATCTGAAGGGAAACAAAAGTTACTTTGAGTTAGCCAGGGTAAAATTACAGTACAGATGTCTTTGTATGAAGGAAATCCAGCAGAAATTGACTTAAGTAAGCGCGATGTTCGAGTTAGCAAGGTTCAAGCAAAGTAGACATTCTCCTAAAGCAATGTGACTGAATGACCACAGCTTTGCAAGCTAAAAGAAATTTAAATTCAGCCAAAATAATACGCCATTTTAGCCTATTTTGGACGTACATTGCAGGAAGGAGAAAGGAGTTTGCTACAGAAGAAAATAACTCAAAGCAGTGAACTAAACAAAAGTAGTAGGTGAAACGTTGTAAACAAAATACATGTAGAAGCAAACCGTCACCAAAACATCGATAATTTTAACTTTGAAGTTTTAAGAGATATAAATTACGGCATCATAGTACAGAGTGGTTGGTCCATTGAAATAGCTGCAAATTGAGAACTGAAACTAATTTTGGTTGAAAGCTTTTTATTTAAGTTGAAATTCTACACTTTTCCAAACAAACAACCAAAAGAGGTTAGGAAATGTTAGGAGGTAGCAAACGGTACAACGTTTACATAGTGAAATTGAATCATCTCCTGGTTATCTTTAATCTTTACTCAAGGTAATTGCCAATAGTGCTTATGCTCATCCGGCAATGGAGTGGCCAGCAGTCACTCAAATACATGGTATGAAATTACAATGAAACATTTACATGGCACTGAATTACAGGGCATGAAAATAAATGATGTGATTAAGTAAATATGTTAAAGTAGTGGACACTCTTCGGATAAATTCTGGATAAGATGCCGAACTAACAACATCAGCTGATAATACATTCCATGCAGGGATCGATCTCACATAGAAAGAGTGCTTGTAAGCGTCGACTGAAGAGGAAGGGAGCCTGATCTTAAAGTCGTGACTCGCCCTTGTACGGCCATACATGGGCATTGAGGTAAGGGCATAGGGAAGTGAGATGTTGACTTGACCTCTAGGTATCTTTCAAACCATGCCGAGATCGCATATCCTGTGCCTTGACTGCAGTGAAGGCCACATCAAATCGGTAAGCATAGATGAAACAGTACTATATAGCGGCTGTAATAATTGCTGTTAACAAAACGTGCTGCACGGCATCGAATGGATTCAATATAGTCAATCCCTTTATTTGTATGCGGAGACCAAACAACAGTACGGCATATTCAACAATCGGATACACTAAAGATAGGTATGAGCCTGCCTTAACCGATTGATCGCACAATGAGAGATTCCTTTGAAGGATCCCCAAAACTCTCATAGCCTTCTTTTTAGCTTCATCACACTGCAACTGCAAACTCAACGACGAGGTAATGTTGGTGGCAAGCACTGTTGAGCTGTGCATAACAAAGGGAGTAACTAAACTGGGAAGGAGAATTCTTCAAAGTGACGGACATGACAAAACATTTTGTAGGAGCAAATTTCATCTGCCATGTGTAGGCCCACTTCTCTAGCTGATTGAGGTCTCACTGGAGGGCAAAATTGTCGCTTACGGAATTAATCGGACGGTAAAGAACACAGTCGTTGGCGAACACCTTAATACCAGATGTGGTAGTGTTTGTAGGTAGATCATTAGTAAACACCAAAAAGAGAATGGTACCCAATACGGTTCCCTGAGGCACCCTAGAAACTACAGGTGACCATGAAGAAGCAGAACCATTAATCACAACTCACTAGTTACACCCAGCTAAAAAGCTTCAAAGCCACATGTTAGTCTTATCACGAATTCCATAGTAGTCAGCCTTAAGTAAAAGCCGTTCACGGAGGACGGAGTCAAAAGCTTTGGCGAAGTCTAGGAACACAACATCAACCTAACCATGGACGTTTAGGACTGATGCCCAATTCGTAAATCACGGTAATGAGTTGAGTCTCACATGACAGACCCTGCTGGAAACCATGTTGTTGCGGAGAGATGATGTGATTTGTAGAAAGGTGTCGTGATGCTTGGCAGGATACTATATGTTCCGTGACTTTAGATGTAAGGGATGTTAGAGACACCAGTCTGTACGTAGTTTTTGGGATCTGCTTTGCAGCCCTTTTTAATTATAGCTCAAATATTGGCTAGTTTCCAAGCATATAGCAGAGTTCCCGAATTGTAAGATTGTTGAAAGAGGGAGGAGAGTACAACGGTGAGCTCTGAAGCGGCATCACGGAGGATTCTAGCTGGAATCAAGTCTGGTCCACTAGCTTTATCGATCTTAATTTTCAGAAGTTGTTTCTTGACGCAGTCTGCCGAGAATTTTATATCAGGCATACACTTGTAAGGCAAGGGGGGCATTAGTGGTAAGTTGCTGAGATCTTCTTCTATGAACACACTGTCATATTGTTCTCGTAAAGCCTCAGCTTTGGTACTGCCTGAAGAGCATACACGGTTGTTAGATACTAAGGCCAGGACTCCCAGGGATTCTGTTCTAAGCAACTTTTCGTATGACCTAGCAAGTTTGATTCCATTACACCCAGCATTCTCAGGCTCAGTCTCCAGAGACTCTGGGGTTATGCCACCCATAACATCATTGAGGTACTTATCGTGGGCAACACGTAGGTGTTTGGTTGTGATATTGCAAAGTCGCTTGTATTTGGTAAGGTGAACGGTAGACTTCGCAGTTATCTGCGAAGTCTACAAATGAACATTCAAACAAAGTACATGTCAGTATTATTTGCATTCACTCACAACCACTAAATTATTCTGAACAACACATTTCAGGGCCTTTAATAAAATCTGGATCAGACAGGATCGGCTCAACCTGTGAATGCTATCAGTAACCTTTGGCATTTAGTGAAACACAGGGAGTTGATCCTATTGGACCAGGGGCCTGTTTCTTGAAAGTCCACTCAGTAGCTTTTCAGACCCGAAAAACTGTTTTATGTTTGCCGTGTTTGCTTTTTTTTTTGGCATTAAAGATCAAAGTGTCAATAATTTTGACAATTATACAATGAAACTATCAGTTAACGAAGCAAAGTTGGCCGGTTTGTGAGCTGTGAACTGTGCTAAAATTCAACAAGTTTTGATTTTAAAATTTGCCTTCGGGCCCGAAAAGTTACTACGGCTTTTGAGAAACAGACCCCAGATCTGGGTATTGTTCAGTGGTGGCTACATTTCAGTGGAAACATTTCGCTGCTGTGATAATTGTTTAGCAACTATGGCATGCATAGGATTCTTGAACTCTTGCTAACTGTGATAATTTTAAAACATGAGCAGAAGCTTGCCGCTCGTCCCTGATGCACGCTATTGGTCTGTTGTGGATTTGATAATTATCATAGGGTAATCATAAAGATAATGTAGCTAGACAAAAGTCATATGAATTGGAATTTGTTTAGTAAACTGAACTCCAAAATAGCCCTAACCAACAATTTTGGAGAATTGGCCGTTGAAAAGAGAAGGTGATTGTTATACCTGACAACTTTTTCTGAGATATAAGCGTGAGATTTTTGTCCTGGGAATGCTGGGATTTTTGAAGACGACACGATCATTTAAGAGAAGATTCCCGACGAAGTCCGAAGTCTTCCGAAGACGTCCGAAGTCTGCCGAAGGCGAAGTTATCGAGAAAACGCTTATCCACAAAATCAGAGATTGCGAGGAAGGTATTGTCATTTATTCATTTTACACATGGTTTTCGTTCCTTACATGGGTCTGAATTAACATATTTTTGGAAATTGTGTCAAGCAAGATGGCAACAACTCACATTTTTCAATCAGGTGGGAGAAATTGGCCCGCAAGCGTGCGCCGGCGTGAGATCGAAGTTTTCAACCCACAGGAGTGAGACTCACGCCTAAGGCGTGAGAGTTGGCAGGTATAGTGATCGTTGCTGAGAATAACCGTTAAGCTTTTTTTCAAATGCTTGCAGTCCGCCTTTTAGGGGTATAGTAAGGTACCTCGCAAAACATTTGGCCTGCAGATCTCGAAATCACGGCATTCAAAATAAGTATCTTGCTAAAAACAGACTTGTCTAAGAGTCTCAAACTTTAATAATTTGGTTCTCGGAATCTCTCCAGATTTTTTTAAAAGTTCGCACAAATGTTGGCCATATATAGTGCATTGAAAAACGGCAATAAAAAGGTGGGGTCACTGTGCTTGTTTTCACCCCGAGTGCCTGTAATTTTGAGTCCTTTTTCCTCAGCTAGTCACGCACAAAATGTTTGAACTTAAACAATCAACAAAAATTATAGCAAAAACTCTCAATCTCACTAGAAACCTTAAGCCTGTTTGTTTTTCGGGGCTTTATTTTATCAGTTAAGTAACCTCAAATTACCCGACCTTGAAAAAATGCAGAGAAATGGACAGTTTTAACTAAGCCTATAGCTTTCCCGATTATGCCAGTAAAACTGGCATTTTATGTTCCTAGCAATTCTCGTTTTACACCAAAAAAATGTTCAAATTATACTCGATTCACAAAATAATGCTACTTTGGTTTCAAAAATGCTTTGTTTTATTTCAGGCAAAACGTACAAACTCAGGCATTATGATTGCATGCTAATCATCACCTGAATAAAGTGAAAAATGCTTAATTGTTTGTTTATAAAACTTATGATACAGCTACACCTTGTCCAATGATAAACAGTTAATCAATGTTCAAAGTCCTTGGTGCTTGTTGTACTGTGACATGACGCTTGCCTGGAGGTAGACAAGAAGAGCAAAATTCTGTTGCTCGTTGAAGGACACTCTTAGTGTACTCTTTCTGCCGAAGCAGACGATGGTTGGACATGGAGAACTTGCTTCACTGCTGAAGCCCTATCGTTGAAGGGTTGATCTATCTTCTACATCAGAATTTCCTTCTACCATTAAGCTGCATGTTTTGAGAAGATATTGTGGCACTGGCTGATGCCACCTTGTTTGAGCAAGCGCTTGAACGACCTCTAAAAGTTAACCGCTGACCAGCTAGGTTAGGTCCAGACTTCTTTCAAGTCAAAAGCAAAAATCATTACAAAAGCAAATCATCACAATGCTTTTGAAATTTAACATTTAGCATTTAAAACCTTTTGAGTGCTGAAATCGAGATCAAAGTTATGCAAAATGCTAAATAATGCTTGCAATTCCAGAAAAATTGGGAGGGGGTGTGCAGCACCCTTCTTGAAACCCTTACCCTATTTCAGACCAAAATCTGTGATTTTCCCTACCCTATTTCAGACCTGAAGTCCTGGAGCCCGGCGTGTGACTGGAGCGCATGACAAGCTGTTACAGCACGTACACGGTAGTTGGCGTAAACATTAAAAACGAAATGGTCTTACTGCCAAATGATGAAGAAGTAGCTAATTCTTCCCTTTGGCACGGCACATACCTATATAGCCCATATAAAGGACTACCTTCCCGGGGCGAAAAACGCGTTGCAGATTATGAGTCTTGCTGCTTATGCAAGCAAGACTAATAGGTGTATTTTGTTCGAAATCACTCAAATGCAGTCGGTAAATCGACGAATTAAGGCTGCTTTGTTTGGGTTTGCTTTATGCTTCAGTCATGAAAGCACTAAATGTAAGACCCATGGTTCGCCAAGAGTTTTGATTTCATCATCAGATTAGTGCACTAGAACTACAAGGTACTATGGCAATTTCTTCATTATTAGCAAGACGAATTTAATTAAGCTTTATTAGTTGGCTTGAAAACAGACTGGTATGGGCCAGGTTGAATAATTAATCTTGTAAAATTGTATGCTTCCTCCTGATACGATAGCCTAAAACAGTTGCCAGGTACTATAAGAAAAGTTTAGTGGGTCAGCTTTATTGGGATTTAGCTCTCTGTTGGCAACCTCTTTGCATTGTTTTACAATCTGTATATTTATCACACAAAGTAAAAAATAAAGATATTGATACATGAGTGAGTTGTGTGCTATTTATTAATAATATTGAGGACTTTCTCCAGGAATCTTTATTCTTAAATAACGAGCTAATGAAGAGATACAGCAAACTAGTGTTACATTTTTCTTGCTTGGTATAGAGTACCGATATTAAAAATGTCTCACTCACTCAATTGCTCAATGGAAATACAGTACCGTTCAAAAGTAAGTTGGCAGTCCGTTGCAAGTCTCGATTCTCAACTCGATTCACGATTCTCGATTCCTGCGCAAAACAAGAATCGAGAATCGAACACAAAGTATCGAGAATTGAGTCTCACAGGCCGGAAAACAAAAGATTCACCCATGACTAATTTGTCAATAACTTTACAATGACATTTGGCCGTAACACAACTCAGCATGGTTATATTCATGCAAGTAGCTGTATGCTCGAAACAAGATCAATTCAAGTTATAAAGCGAATGTTTCTTAAAGGACATCTGTATCAAGCTTCATTTCCTCAAATAAAGCTTCAAATGCCTGCTCCAAATGCATACAAACAGTGCATACTCACGTACAATCAAGAGCATGTTTACTTTGTGACGTCCAATGATTCTAGGCTTATCTGGCTGCCTGGCTTGATAAAGATCAGCTGTAACATACATGTTAGTCCGTAAAATGATTAATATTTTGCTGTGAAATTGCTTTCGTGATCCTTGAAAACTTTCGACAAACAATGGTTTTAATTCTACTCGGAAATTTAGCAAGTTCTTTAAAGTTTGAGGTAATCTGATTCTCTCGTAAAATTTGGCTGCTTTTTTCGCAAACATGATATGCGTTAACTTTTTGTTGTCTAGCACATGACTGCAGCTACCATGATGAAAAATTACGTGAGCAGAATGTATTGCACGGTACTAAAAATTGTTTTCAAAACACTTGAACGTTTCTGAAGTTTTCTGACATGTATATTCATATCGAAGCACAACAACGTCCGCAACCACAATCATGTCCGATAAAAAGTAACGGGGGAAATTTAAAACTGAGATGCTATCACATACGTGTATCATGAAAACAGCAATACAGGTCAAGAGGTCAAGTTACAATTAAAGTTTCCAGCGAAAAATACCCTGGCTTTATACACCGATGAGCAGACATTCAACCGCGATGGACATTCATAAAAAGGCAATCGAAAAAAATCAGCAAGTAGAATTCCAAGAACAAGAACAAAAGCAACGGGAAGCGCCTTACGAGTTTGTTTACACACTGTTGCGTATTAAACATTTATTTACAGAAGCTTCCTTTTATTTTGGATTTTACAGATAAAAAGTCGTGGATTGCTTTTCAAGTTCAACAAGTGAACTGTGAACCAGCTATTTAAATGATGCAAAATGCCGTTCAGACATTTTTTCAGGTTTACAACACAAAGTATCACCCAAGCTGTGCGAACGAATGCAAATTTCCTCACAAGCTGTCACCGAGAGAGCGCGAGAGAGTTGTCAACTGCTACTGTTTATAATTCAGGAATTTCTCACAAGAATAGACCTTTTTACCGATACGGCGGCCATATTGAATTAATTCGATTTAAGGAGTATTATAGGATGCCCAGGGGGCATGAGCACATTTCGTTTGTATTTTCGAGCGCTTTTCGGGACATTTTCTCTTAAAGTTTTCTTAGAATAAGATTGTTATGGGAAAAAAGATCCTTGTGCCGTGTTTGGATGTAATAATGATCGCCTTTTTCCCAAGAAATATACAGTGAAAGACCATATTTCTAATACTAAACTAGAAAAAGGTGATCATTATTACATCCAAACACGGCACAAGGATCTTTTTTCCCATAACAATCTTATTCTAAGAAAACTTTAAGAAAAAATGTCCCGAAAAGCGCTCGAAAATACAAACGAAATGTGCTCATGCCCCCTGGGCATCCTATAATACTCCTTAAATCGAATTAATTCAATATGACCGCCGTATCGGTAAAAAGGTCTATTGAACGCTTCAAGTAGAGTTTGTTATTTTATAGAGTGCAAAGATTTTTCTGACATGAGAGAAGTTAGAGGATTACTCAAAACTTGAACAAAGGTTGTTACTTGTAGATTCGCCGTAGATTCTCACAGCAATTGAGTATCGAGAGTAGAGAGCCAATTACTCAAAACTAAACAAAGGCTATTCTGGTTTGATGAGTCTCGCAGAAAACGAGAATCGAGAATTGAGACACAACAATCGAGAATCAAGTCTTGATTCTCAATTCTCACAAGGATCGAGAATTGAGTGTCAACTTACTTTTGAACAGTGCTGTAAGTCGCATGCACTGACGTTTTGAGAACTGGAATGACATGAAACGTGAGCCCGGTGAAAACCATTTTTTTAAATTTATGCAAAATTATTCCCATACACGATCAGCGACGGTGAATCAAAGACGTACCTTCTGCGATTTTTCCTGAGGGTAGGGGGATCTGTACACAGGCTAACCCACGAGTACTGTGTGTAGGAGACTACTATTCTCGGTGTTGTAGATTTCAGATTCATGTCTATATGCACATTATTATAACGAGCAGTTAATTCACACACGAAGTAAGTTATGACAATTTGTCAGCCGAGTTTTCTTAAATTTGATGTAGATCTTCATAGCCATCTTATCCATCCAAAGATTTCTCTATCTGGCTTATAGAGAGAAGCCATTGTAAAAAAAATTACTGCTGAATGCAGTTTTTCTAGGTTGTCATTTTCTAGGTCGTAGATCTTCATTTTCTAGGTCATCATTTTCTAGACACCCACAAGAATTGAGGATTTTTCAATTTTTAAATGTGTTATAAAAAATTAGTCACAAGCCAATTCAGATTGAATGTTAAAGCACACAGTTTTTAAATAGGCTGAGCTATTTATATCATGTGAAGCTTTATTCTTCTTCGAAAGAATAGCGAAATGTTGAGCAAGCACAATAACAAGAAGGAGAGGAAGATACAAACGGGATTTCTTTGAATGACATTCTTTCTACATCATTTTTCACCCATTTGCTTTTCACAATCAAAGTTTTTCGAAGCCCCACCTGAGTCACCGCTTTCCAAATGCAGCCAGTACTTTAACCTATAACTAATTGAAACAAACAAAGAGTGCAGAAATAACATGTCCCCTAGCAACATGTCACAGCATCCCTGGTAAGTTTCTATTTCCTAACTGCTGGTAATAATAATAATAACACAAATATTTATACAGGATAACCTATCAGTTCTATTAAAAAGAACTGTTATCAAAAGTGGAAAATAAAACAAAATAACACTAAGAAATCTACGATTCAAAAATCAAAATCTGTAAAAACCATTGACTTATAAGATTGAAAAGAGTTGTGAATTCGTGGAATACTATTGAAAAACCCTTTTAAATTGCTCTTGTAACAGGGTGAGTGAAAAAACAAACGAACAAACAAAGAAACATACACTTTAATACATACACACACCGAAAAGACACACACAAAACAAAACAAAGTATTCCTGGGCTTTACATTTACATGTACACGCAAAGTCCAAACTCCGGGCCCAAAAAATGGATCAATCCGCAATCCACTGCAATTTCAAGATCAGAAAACCCCTTAAAATAAACAATCGCTCTGATTCCAAAAATTCCAGCAAAATTATTTGCATTTATTATTTGTCAATCCCTTTACCCATTCAACCCTTTATTCAATATGCCAAGGGGGATAGAACAAATTCCTACCAACAGGGTTCTCAATAGAAGGCGGCACCCGGCGATTGATCGCCGCTTACTGTGAGATTTATAGCCGCTTACTTTGTGTTTAAGTCGCTTTTCTTTGCTTTGTTTTGACACCTCTGGCTTTGCTGAAGAGCCTCCTACTTTATCAGTGATCACCTCCTATTTAAAAATCTATTGAGAACCCTGTACCAAGCTATATATCTTTCTTCCATGCTGGCCACATGTACGAGACAAAAGTTTACAGCTATACACTAGTAATAACGATATATGCACTTTCTAAACTTGAAGCACAATGTATAACGACTGAAATACAACGATAGCAGTAACCAAAAGTTTAATTATTTATTTATTTTTTATTTTACTTTATTTCATTTGTTATTCCAAAGTACAACAATTACAGTTATTATCACAAAGCATACATGCACAAACGGACTACACACCTAAGCACACATGCAATTCCACAATCACCACACAAGGCATGCCTACTGTTATTTTACAAGTGCTATTCAAAAAAGAAGAAACTAATCATTTTTGTAAAAGTAGAAAACTAACTAGATTACTAAGTCCATTTGTCCATTAATTTTTGTAAACTCTTATTCTTAGTGCAAATATATTTTTCTATTTCATATTTACCATTTATTCTAACTATAAAACTGTTTATGGTTGGGAGTACTTCATTCTTTCTGCAATTCCATAAATATATTTTCCCTATAAGTATAAGATAATTAAGCAAGGGTATTCAGAAGATAAAAAGCCGATCCAAATGTCCTTTAATGTTCGGTGAACTAGTTGTTTTCGCAACCCAAAATAATATGATTCAACACATTTCCAGAATAAATTCGAATAAGGGCAGTCCCAAAAGAAATGTCTCATAGTTTCTGATTCCCTTTTGCAAAAAGAGCACAAGTTGTCTGTCCTGTACCCAATCTTGAACAACTTTGAGTTGGTAAAAAGTATAGAATTGAGTATTTTAAATTGAAAGGCTTTGACTTAGGGTTCAAACGCGATAGAATGGGGCAAGAGAAATGCCTTTCTGAGATCGTCATTAGATAGATTAAAATCCAACTTCAGTTTTTGTGCATAATTTGGGAGACAAGCCTTCTTTTTGATCAAAAAGGGATAATAATCTTTTTATTTCTTTTTTGCTATGTTGAAAACACTGCCATTGATTTTAAAGGAAGGTATTGCATTGAAGGTACTGGAATCCGAGCAATTAAGAACTTTTAAGTTGATTGGTATTGAATGTCTCATACTAGTCCATTCAAGGAAGTTTGTCTTTTTAACATTTTTTGCGATCTTTTCGTAAGATTCCGTATTGCTGAGATCAAAATGTAACTCTCCTATTTCCCAGATACCAGTGTCATAATATTTCTTGTAGAAAAAGGGCTTGTCGTCTATTCTAAAGTCTTGATTATTCCAAATTACATAATGCAAATCGTTATTAAGAGCATTATCTTCTCGGAGTTACGACCACCATTTAAGTAGTTCTAAATAAAACGTAGAGGTAATTTGAAGATCCTTAACATTATAATTGCATTTAAAAAGCATTAGACCTCCCGAATCTTTCAAGATGTATTCAAGGTAGTTTTTCCACGCGCCTGAGTTGTCACTAAATATTTGTTTAAGCCAGGAAAGACGGAGAGATTTTATCAAACTTTCAATATCCACCATTTTGATGCCTCCTTCTTCATAACTATTTATTGTTGATGCTCTTGTTAATTTATCTTTACCTTTCCATAAAAACGTATATAATATATGATTTAAATCCTTGACAATGTGTTCCGGAGTAGGTAACAAAGAGGAGGTGTAAACGATCTTTGGTATAAGAAGTGATTTGATTAGAGTAACCTTTCCGGAGACAGAAGACCAGATATTGATTAGTTTTTTAATGTCGACGATTTTCACTGAGAAATTCTTTGAGTGAGACAACTTATGGTCATAGGTGAAAAAGACACCAAGGGCTTTTATTGGCTCTGTGAGCCATTTGATTCCTAGAGGTTTACTTTCACTGTTCCTCAGTAATCCTTTAAGCCAGAAAGCTCCTTGAACTTATCAAGCAATTGGAAGAGTTTTTGAGTTGACTCTAAATCAGCGAGTACATTAGCAGTGTCATCAGCATATTGAAGAAGTTTGGTCTCTTCTTGATTTATTACTATTCCTTTTATTTCTTTGTTAGCTCTGATGGCGATCGCTAACGTTTCCACGGCCAAAAGAAAAAGATACGGGGAAAGAGGGTCACCCTGCCTGACGCCACATGTCAGTTCAAAATAGTCTGAACACAACCCATTATTTACCACACATCTTTTAATATTTTCGTAAAAAGTTTTGATCCAGCGCTTGAAATTTGGACCAAAATTAAAGACATCTAGACAATTATATAGGAAGTTCCATTCTAAAGAATCAAACGCTTTTTCAAAATCAATAAATATCAACAGACCAGGCATATTTTCCTTATCTGTTAAATCCATGATATCGAAGATCGACTTAACCGTTACACAAATATAGCGTTCTTTTCGATAACCAGTTTGATTATGGTGGATTATAGAAGGAAGTACATCTTTAATTCTGTTGGCAATCACTTTTGATATTATCTTAGCGTCTGGAGATTTATTGTTCCGAAACGTTTCTTTAATTGTCCTACATTCCTCGGTAAAAATTCGTCCTTCACACGATTGCCTTTGTTCTTCTGATAGTTTAGGAATATTTAAACTATTTTGAAATAGACAGAGTCCTTAGTTTTGTATAGGTTTTGATAAAATCGTTTTTGTTCGGAGAGTATCCGATATGGGTCTGTAGTTATTGAACCACTTATTAACAATTTTCGGATGTGTTTTTTAACATGGTTTCTCTTTCCTAAATTTAAAAAGTATTTAGTACTCCTTTCATCATACTCATGCCAACGTGCTCTTGCCTGTATGACAATTCCTTATACTTTAGTATGTATTATAGCAGATTATAGGTATATATTTTAGTGGCTCGGCGGCTCGGTGGCTCTTCAGTCGAGGTTATATAGTTTAGTGGCTCGACGGCTCGGTGGCTCGTTAGTCGGGACTACCGAGCCACCCCATCGAATATACCTAGAAAATTTGCCCTGTATTCTGTTGTTCAGCCCTTAATTCTCCAAATATCAACTAAGTCCAGTTCGCTTTGTAAAGTTTCAATACTATCAATTGCTGCTCTTCTTGGAATAAGTTTAATTATGCACTATCTTGAGTGCCTATTTTAAAAGTGAATAATTTTTGTACTCACATAGCACGGAAATTTCCACTTCAGATGTCAAAGAATTAGAGGTAGTAGCTATTGACAACCGGTATGTTTCTTCATTGACTGATCTTGGAACGGCAAGTATTGTTAGTACTGCTTCAGTGTCTGATATAGATGCTTCAAACTGATTCTCGTAGCCCCCTGTAAGAATCCCGTTGCTGGAGCCGCTCCTGGTAGCAACAAACTTCCCCGATCCACCAGTAACATTGGCAATACTAGTAAAAGCATGCGTTTGACCGTCAAGGTTATAACTCCACTGAAGAGTGAGGTTCCGACCTTCCAACACAGTCGATGGGTCTGAAGGCACAGCGATAAACTCAGGTAACAACTCTACAATGAACAGCAACATTACGTGAGCGAAACACAGCTTTACGGAAACCTAAAACCCCAAAACTTATTCTGCCTGACAAACTGTTTCCACACTAGCTGGATGCTTACGAGCGTTCTGCGAAAATAAGAGAAGTTGAAGAAAAAGTCGAATGAAGAAAGAAACAAACGGATTCATCGCCGACAAATAAACTTTCACTTCCTCGTCGCCATCGATTACCAAGGAAGTTCACGGCGGAAAAACGTTCTGCGCAAGCTTCTGCGCATACCTTATCGCAGGCTCCCTCGTGAGGGCGGGTGTCGGAGTGTCGGGCCATCGTGACGTCACAGCAAAGTGAGGCGTCCGAAGAGCCAAAAAAGGCGGCTTTGAGCTTATTTTTTCCCGCGAATGAAGCAGCAATGTGGTTTCTCTTTTCATCGAGGATACCATTACCTCCTATTCCAACGGAAAAGGTAAGTGTATTTTGATTGCTACTTGAAAATTCGTCAAAAAAGGTTGCTGAAGCGTTTTGCGGTTGGTGAGTCTCCAAGTTCAAACATGGATAATAGAGAGACTGGATAGGAAACTGGCTAACTTAATCGGTTCCAACAATATACACTTAATGTCAGATCCCGAAGGAAACAGTTAGTTTTGTTTTCCCGAGAGTCCTGATGTTTCCCGAGACGAAGTCGAGGGAGACATCAGGACTCGAGGGGAAACAAAACTAACTGGTTTCCCGAGGGACCTGACATTAAGTGTTTTGTTATGTTTCTAGACATTCACTTCAACAGCAACAAGAGAATAACCGGAGCGAACCAAAACAGTCGACTCGGTACTTATAGCAACACAAATTTAATTCTCAAAACCACTGAGTGAATGATTTACAAAGTACCTTCCTTATATTATCTGCATCATTTTCCTCCACTAGCTGCTGTTTTTCTTCTGGGAACTTCTGGGATAACTTTAAAAATCGTTGCTTTTTAGCTTGAGGCTTCGTGTTTGTGTTGTTGTGTTCATTCACGAAAAAGAAAACTGGCAGGACCTGGCAGTATTTTTCCCGCCTTCTGTCATGCCACTTTCCACCATGCTTTGATCACGTGCTGCAATGTAGCCCGAGCGGGATACATTGCTTAATGTATCACGATCGGGATACATTTGATT
This sequence comes from Porites lobata, assembly GCA_942486035.1. NCBI lineage: Eukaryota > Metazoa > Cnidaria > Anthozoa > Scleractinia > Poritidae > Porites > Porites lobata. The sequence continues at coordinate 794,870 of CALNXK010000213.1, read as the reverse complement.
TTACATGAGGAGCTTAGGAGAGAAAAAAAAATCTCAGCATGTATTCCATAAAGGCGTTAACATTTCTGTCAGCAAGCAAGCGAAACATTCCATAATGGCGTTAACATTTCTGTCAGCAACCAAGCGAAACATGTCAACGCGTGTAGCCAGTAGGTGTTGTTCTTGCGGAAATTTAAGGTGGCTCGACTGGATTTTTTGGGGTTGATACCTGCCCAGTTTGAGCCTTAACTACGTCGGCATGAGTAAAGATATGGGAAAAAGGTTACCACAGCTGTATTATATAAAGATGAAAATTTCTTATGATCTGGGTTTTATTGCAATCGGAGTCCCCATGGCAACGTAATGACGCCATTATGTTTTTCATTTATCTTTGTGTTTCTCTGTACCAGGAGTTTTTTGAAGAAATCGAGTAAGGGAGTATGTACCTGCCATAATTGCCTCCATTATGGCAAAGTTTGAACAAATTCTATGAGAGCGTTTTCGAAATATTTTAAAATGCAGTTTTAAGAATCATAAAAACAGTGAAATACCATGCTAGCCACACAATTCGCTGATATTTTTAGAAAATGATAAGCTTTGGGAACGCGGCTTCATCTCATAGTGGTTTGATTCCATTGAAAACTGCATACAAAAAAAGAGGGGAATTGCTCTGGGCGATCGCGAGTAAGAAGAATTTTATTAACTGGCATTCAGCTGCTTTTGATACAGTTTTTGGACGTAATTTGGTCCATGCCTAAAAATTTCGCATTTTTCCAAAAACTGCTCGATAAATTTTTTTATAAATTCGGCAACCCAGAGATCAATCGTCAAGAAATATTCCTTGCAAGTTTCAAGAACATTGAAAACATGAAAGGCTTTGAGATAGGGCCTCAAATATAGCCAATTTTCCCCCCAGATTTTGTGTTTACAAGTGAGCATCCTCATTATTCACTGGCATTGTTTTCAAGTTTCATATGCACGTGCGCAACTAGCAAAAGATATAAATTTGCATAAAAAAGAACTCTCGATTACTTTCCGAAGAAATATCCGGAATATACAAATAATTGGCTTGTCGTCACAGATAGCAGTGAGAGCCGAAACGGTGAACGTCACGGCTCATCGTGTAGGATGCAATACTTTATTATCGTACTCGGGTTATAACATCACAGAAACTCTCACAAAGAGTTGCTCTGATGTTATAATGTATCACTAAACTCTTTACCCGGTAATTAGCATATCCTGGAGATTTAACCAAGGGTCCTTTTTGATGCAAATTCTATCTTTTTGCTAAATGTGCACATGTATATGAAACTTGAAAACAATGTCAGTGAATAATGAGGACGCTCACTTGTAAACACAAAATTTGGAGGAAAATTGGCTATATTTGAGGCCCTATTTAAAAGCCTTCCCTGTTTTCAATGTTCTTTAAACTTGCAGGGAATATTTCTTGACGATTGATCTCGGGTTTGTCGAATTTATAAAAAAATTTATCGAGTGGTTTTTGGAAAAATGCAAAAATTTTTAGGCATGGACCAAATTACGTCCAAAAACTGTATCAAAAGCAGCTGAATGCCAGTTAATAAAATTCTTCTTACTCGCAATTGCCCAGAGCAATTCCCCTCTTTCTTTGTATGCAGTTTTCAGTGGAATCAAACCACTATGAGATGAAGCCGCGTTCCCAAAGCTTATCATTTTCTTAAAATATCAGCGAATTGTGTGGCTAGCATGCTATTTCACTGTTTTTACGATTCTTAAAACTGCATTTTAAAATATTTCGAAAACGCTCTCATAGAATTTGTTCAAACTTTGCCATAATGGAGGCAATTATGGCAGGTACGTACTCCCTTACTCGATTTCTTCAAAAAACTCCTGGTACAGAGAAACACAAAGATAAATGAAAAACATAATGGCGTCATTACGTTGCCATGGGGACTCCGATTGCAATAAAACCCAGATCATAAGAAATTTTCATCTTTATATAATACAGCTGTGGTAACCTTTTTCCCATATCTTTACTCATGCCGACGTAGTTAAGGCTCAAACTGGGCAGGTATCAACCCCAAAAAATCCAGTCGAGCCACCTTAACAGCACAACATCAGTGTTCTCACCAGGATTTTGCCTTGGGGAGTCCCAGGGCCCCCTCTTCTGAGAAATGGGGGCCCTGTAAGAACATTAGGGGGACAAAGTTACAAAAAACACGCGGTACGAAGAACCTGAGCCCGCACTCCAAATTGTCTGTTACATGAAGTACCTACCTGATCCAATATGGCGAAAGAGGTGTTTACGATTCGGAGGAGGAGTTTACGATGTAGTGGGACGTGCGTGGGACCAATGAAAGTAAAGGCAACAAAATTAAAGACTTTGACTCATTTGATATCATGTTTTTTATTTATTCAAACAAACAGAATGCTTAAGTGTTAGGTTGACCATAAAAACTACTTAAGTCCGTTTGACTCGTAGCTTGCCCCTGCGCCCTAACGGGCGCATCTTCTTGGTTTTAATGCGCCATTTCAGTTTTTCTTGCGGGAATCCCGCAAGGCCGCGGCCTGGTGAGAACACTGCGACATGTACTTCAGTTTAATTAGCCGCGGTCAGGAAGAACGCTGCTGGCTTTGGAAAAACATCCAAACAAGCATAATAAAGTTTTAGGAAATGCCCACGAACGAAACCCGCAAATCGCCACTTAGCACATCACGACTGTAATTTAAATCTATTATGTAGACATTTACATGTTCTGGTCTTCAATATAAGTCTGCCGAATATAAAAATAAAAGATTTAGTTGTTGATTTGTGTTCCTGTTTGTTTTTAAAGCCCCGACTATTCCGACTAAGGCATGGGTCGCACTTGGCAAATTTCTGGAAGAATTTGTTTACCTTGTGGTAAAAATCTGTCATCGGGACACATTGCCAAGTGCGACCCCAAGTTTTCGAGTTGGAAAAAACTTTGAAAATCGCGAAAAACATCAAAGACGCCGTATTGCTTGGGTGGGGCAGGCAGATTTTGGAAAACTCGAGCTAAACAATAGGAATCACGGCGGTAAGTGTCAGCACTTGTCAACGAAACATGACCAATTTGAAACACGATCAATCTGAATCAATAGTTGAAATTTTCTGACCTTCGCGTTTTCGTTGTGGACGGACGAGGCTACCCCTACTTTTCGCCATTTTAACGTTTTGTGAAAACTTTCTACGGGCGAGCAATTCATAAGCTTGTAATCCTTCGCTATTTCAACGTTTTTACGGGAACTCTCTACAGGCGAGCCAATTTTAGTCTACCCAGGCACCGTCACAGGTTTGTTATTCTCCGAGCTAAATGCAGTCTTTGCAGCCAAGCACTTTATTTTCTTTATTTCTCCCATCCTCCTGAAACTGGGAAAGGAGGAAAACGATCCTACGCCAAATGATCGGACTACGAAGAGATAATGTTCTCTGGTATCTGGCCTACTTTAGTTCTCAATGTGTCAAAACAACGACAATTAACTCCCACTAGTAAATACTAGTGCGACCCTCCTCGATTTGACTAAAAGTTTTCTTTTCCGGTTGCGGTTTCGAATTTTCGTGGTTTTTTAGCCGGCAAAGATGAAAACTTTTCCCAAGTGCAACCTATGCCTAAACGATCAAACATTTTCGTCCAACATCGTGTTGGAACTGAAGAGAACGGATTTACCGTTAAAGCCGCCTCTCTTATCGTTGCATTTAAATGGCTGTTGATGTTTGATCGTTCAGCCACCCTGTGTTGTGCATGACAAATGCGATGCTGGACGAAAATGTTTGGCTTAATTAACATAAGCTTCATAGTTTCTTCTAGGCCTCCTTGCCATTGTTACCTCCATTCTTCTTATTCTTCTTATATTAATATATGTTATTGTAGTGAAACAGAATAAAAATAAACAAATAAATAACAAATGTTCCTGCTGTTTTTATATTATATGTAGCAAATTGTAAACATTTTTTAAATGAACACATTAGGCCACAATGCCCACATGTCTTCATGAGCAGTTGTTACACGTGCTTACAAACTGCGACAACAAATTTGAGTGCCTCATTAAAGGGAAGCTTTTGATTCGTAAGCTCAAATCCACCTTACAAATTTTGTAATTAAAGGTATCTAAAAAGAAAATTTACATATAGTAAAAATTTCACACTAGTTGCTCTTTTTGTATATATCATTTCAGTGGATCAAATTCTTACCCACTGGTTTTCAACCATGCTGTTGTCATTAAGATATACTTTTCGTGAAGCCAAGAACTGCATTATGCTTGGTGAGTTTGATATGCATTTTGATGCCTGGTGATTGTAAAGATGGCAAATGTATATATATATATATCTGGACAAACCTTCAAAGCGTCTAATTGAGTAATATTTTGCACTTAAAAAAACAGTTCTTTATTAAATTTTATAAATGTTGTAATACTAATATTGTTTGGGCACAAATGCAACAGATTAAATGCAAGGATCATAATTAATGAATCTGCAATCATTATGTCCACATGTCAAAATCATTTCATGATAAATTAAGAAAATTTTACTTACCCTTAACATTTCATTCCTCCCTCCTAGAAAGCATATCATCCATCATGACATTTTGCGAAGACAGTAATGTCCTCATTATGTTTCATTCCAGTTGCTGTAGGAAAGAAAAAGTTCTCCTTCCGTGGATCTGGATGGAAGGCAATTAGCACTGCAAACTGGTCCCAGGAGCATAAGGATTGGAGTTTAACAATAGACAATTTGTTTACTCAGCTATTGGGTGTAGACTTCTTGAGGTATGTTTATGATAAAGACAAGGGAACAAGTGTTGATGAACATATTCTTTCAACCCTTGTTGATTACAATCATGATCAGTGGGAGAGTGAATATTTAAACCAGCCAACAACAGCAATGCAAGACATGCCTTCAAAGGGTCATGGTCCCAAACATCCTACACAGGATACTTCCCAAAAAGCTCCCAAAAAGATCTGCCCTGGAAATGAAACCTCCCAAAAGAAGGTTATTATCCTAGATGAAGATGACACTGAGGAGGCAGACTGCTCCAACAATGGCAGTGAGCATCAACTGTCTTCTGCCATATCTACAGCATCCACTAAAGCTGAACTAGCTGCACTAGCCACTTTAATTCCCCCAGTATCCTCTTTTGCTGGTTTCCTATCCCCTATGCTTGGTCAAGGAGCTGGTAGTGATTTGTTATTTACAAATCCCTTCTGTGTGGTTCAACGTCCATGCCAAGCAGTCATTGAAAGAGCTGAAGCTCTCCTGACAGATGAAAGGAAAAAAGGAAACAATCCATTTGGTGTTGTTATACCAGGGCTAGGCCAGTTCTCTAAACAAGGCTTGAGAATTCTGAAAAAGTTTTGTGCTATTTCTGAAACAAAACACAAGGTATCTTCAGAAGCTATGTGGCTCAGTGATGTAAATTGCACACAAAGAGAGCTGGAATGTCTTCAAACCGTTTTATGGAACAAACCAACAGGAAGTCGAATTCTGGTATGTGACCACAAGGCTATTGATGTCCTTTCTTTCTCAGATCTTACTGAAGAAAGGTGCATTGATAGCTTTGTTATTGATGTTTCCATAAGCAAATACATTGAAGAAAGCTACTTAAAAGGGCAAGAGGACACATTGTATTTACCAACTGATATTTTCCAGTGGATGCAGGTCCAAGACAAAGGTTTCAAACTTAGGAAGTTAAAAGAGAGGGCTTCCCAGGTTGCTCTGTTTGAGAATGTGTGACAAATATTGGTGCCTGTCTTCATGGTGAACCACTGGGGCCTTATCTATGTCAATTTTTCTGATAAACATTTGTATTTTGATGACGGGCTTACCTCTGTGGTGCCTCAAGTAACCTTTCCATTGGTCAAAGATGCTTTGGGTCTCCTTCTTGAATTATTCCCTAGTCACCCTTCCCTACAAACAAAGTTTTGGCACTCCATCGAAGGATTTGTGCGATTTGGAATGCCTTCACAGTTGCCCATTGATGGTAATATGATTGTTGTTGGCAGTTGTGGGATTGGGGTCATCATGGCTGCCAGAGACTTCATCAGGAATGGACCAGCAACTGTCAACAATATCAAGTGGAGATATTCCAACATGGATAACCACAGAAAGGAACTAATGTTGCAGATCCTTAGATGAGCTGGATATGATTGTTAAATCTCCCAGAATTTCTTTTGCTCCATTATGTGCTCAACCTTGCATGATGTATGCCTGAGGGTTCCAGTTTTTACCAACCCTGTGCTCTCCTGTGTAGTGTATACATGAGGGTTCCAGATTTTACCAACCCTGTGTTCTCCTGTGTTAAATGTATACCTGAGGGTTCCAGTTTTTACCAACCCTGTGCTCTCCTAAGTAGTGTATTCATGAGGGTTCCAGATTTTACCAACCCTGTGCTCTCCTGGGTAGTGTATACCTGAGGGTTATAGATTTTACCAACCCTGTCCTCTCCTGGGTAGTGTATACCTGAGGGTTCCAGATTTACCAACCTTATACTCTCCTGGGTAGTGTATACCTGAGGGTAAGTCACTATTTTTCCTCTCCGTTGAGACTGTCACCTTGCCGTGGTGGAGGGGCTTGTGCGTCTCAATGACCCTGAGGCCCATAAAGACGGTGATGCACAAACATCTAGTCAAGGTCAAAGGAGAGAGTCCAGACCAAGAGCAGTCTCCTGTGACTTACACAAACCATTACTTTGCATTCTCTTCAATCAGTTCTGTACTCTTTGGGTATAGTAGATACTTGCAGAAATGCTTTAATCAATCCCCTGGTATTCTGGGTAGTGTATAACTGAATGCTACAGTTAACATGCAGAAATCCTCTAATCAATCCTGTAGCCTCCTGGGTAGTGTATACCTGAATGCTACAGTTAACTTGCAGAAATTCTCTAATCAATCCTGTAGCCTCCTGGGTAGTGTATACCTGAATGCTACAGTTAACATGCAGAAATTCTCTAATCAATCCTGTAGCCACCTGGGTAGTGTATACCTGAATGCTACAGTTAACATGCAGAAATTCTCTAGTCAATCCTGTAGCCACCTGGGTAGTGTATACCTGGATGCTACAGTTAACATGCAGAAATTCTCTAATCAATCCTTTAGCCTCCTGGGTAGTGTATACCTGAATGCTACAGTTAACATGCAGAAATTCTCTAATCAATCCTTAAGTAGCCACCTGTGTAGTGTATACCTGAATGCTACAGTTAACATGCAGAAATTCTCTAATCAATCCTGTAGCCTCCTGGGTAGTGTATACCTGAATGCTACAGTTAACATACAGAAATTGTCTAATCAATCCTGTAGCCTCCTGGGTAGTGTATACCTGAATGCTACAGTTAACTTGCAGAAATTCTCTAATCAATCCTGTAGCCACCTGGGTAGAGTATACCTGAATGCTACAGTTAACATGCAGAAATGCTTTAATTAATCTTGTGGTCTCCTGGTTAGAGAACCCTGGGAAAAGTACATGTATACTTTATAGTTGCAAACAGCTGACCTGCTTTAGTAATAAAACAAGCCACCATTATGACTTTGTCTAAACCCTATTCACTGAGCTTGCAGTTGAAGTTAAAAAGAGGTAATATACTCTATTCTATCACGGTTGTTTCTTTGCTGTTTGTTTGTGTGTTTGTTTATTTAGATCTTGAGTATAACTTTTTTGGGAGGTTCAATATTGCATGGACCTACGTATTTTTTAATGGTAAGAAGTTCCCACTTGAAAGTAGATACTTTGGTAGAGTGAAACCATTCTTTTTAGGACTATTGAAAAGGACTTTGTTGCTAGCAAATTGGATGGATGGTGACATTAATGTATTAACTGTTTTCTGATCATTTTTTCTTATTCTTGCTGTGCAGATGAGAAATGTCTAACTGGTAGTAGACGTATGGAGGAATATTATTGTAACGCATTGATCAATCATACTAAGAGATGAAGCTGCACAGTTTTAGTATAGTAGGAAGCGCAGTGGTCACACATTTCCAACTCCAGGCATTTTCCACAAGTGGCTCTGTTTGTTTCGGGGTATGTGTTTTTTTACATTATTTACTTTTTGCCTTTATGTTTCTCTTTTTTTATCCTTATTGCCCCAATGATGCTTTTCAGGACAGTTGTATCCCTGTTTGACTTGGCATCGTACAAAAACGGTAAAGAGAAACAAGATTATGTGTCAAAAATTTTATTTACGTCCGTGTGTCTGAAAAATTCAATTTACTACGTTTACAGCAGTTGTAAAGTTAACATGTAGTATGCACTACAGTTTTTACACGAGAAATTCCTTAACTGAACTGGTGTTTAAGTATTATTGACAACAACCAACGAAACATTTTTTTTAACTTTGACTGTATGGAACGGCCATGAAGATTTAGTCCAAACCTTCAAAACTATACAAGTTGAATACGGCTTACATATAGTCTAATGCACATCTTCCCTAAATGTGCAGTGTTGTAAAGATTTAGCGACCAAATAAGGTCTACTTCGCGGGTAGCGCGACCCTCTCCAGGCCCAACTACTAAATTACTTATGCATGTGATCCTGGTTTTCGGTGCACCTCCATGGGCTTTGCTTTTGGCAGCAAGGAGAGCTTGTCTGGGATCATACTCCTCTTCATCGCGCTCTGTTATTTCTAGTTCCCCGTTCCATCTTACTCGTTCTTTTAGCGAAAGAATGTTTTGTCTTGCGAAGGCTTGATTAAATTCGGTCAGGTCAAAGAAGCGGTAAGTGACTTTTCTTGTGGAGGAACTGAAAATAGTCGCCCGCCAATGGTGCTGGCTCCTAACAGCATGGGGTTGTGGATTTTTATGGAGCGTTGTTAGGGTCAAATTTAGAAAACAAATTATGTTATGGTGTTTGATATTTCATTCGGCCGAACTACAGAATTATGTTCCAGCGTTGCATGGAATTATGTTCGGCTCTTTTAGAATTGTGTTGGGAGTATTTCACTTATAACTAGGCTGGCAGTTTTTTTGAGTTTGGTCCAATTTTGTTCGGCTCCTCCGAATTACGTTCGGAACGCGGCTTCTCAAATTATGTTCGGCAAGTAGACTGGTAGCCTCGCGATAAGAAATTCACGAGGAGTCCCGGGGCGAGAAACATTTCCCGCGCTCTCTATAATTTATTCTAATTATTACCAGTGTTCGTGTACCGTTCTGTCGAACATGGCGGACAACAAACGTGGAAGAGGCGATCGCGACGAAAACCAAGAAAATCCAAACGAATGCAAAAGTGCTAAAGCAATTAAACTTCTACGAGAAGTTACCTCGCTTCTCAGTGAGGGTGATAGCGAACCAGATCAACCGGCAGCTGAACAGATTCGTCAACCACATGGTCAGGTTGGAGCAAGTGGTATTGTGCAAAATTTCCGCAAACTGTTTGCCCCCTACAGTGTTCATAACAGTACTCCTTTGTCATCTTCAAGGCAAACCAAGAAGAACTATCCGAAACCAAAACTATTTCAGCCAAAAGAAACGTGGACACACGAGTTCTTCTGTTTGGCTGCGAAAGACCAGTCCCGAGCTCCAACAAGAGCAGCCAAATTCGCCTTACAACAGGCTGGCCTGGGCAGACGAAAAATCTGCTTCCATAACAAAGCAAAGTTCGCTGAGTTTCGTCAAAAGTTAGAGGAAGCGTTTCCAAAGCTCTGCGAAGGTGGGGGGTTTGAAATAATGCGAACCGGTCATCAGGGTAGTAACTCCTCCCTCACCACCATAACACCTCCGGCAAGTGGTTACTCGGTACCTTTCCTACGAGACAGCTCCGGTCTGGGGCAGGCTCTGGCGTACATTCGACCCCTGCAACGCGACTTGGACAGCAATCCTGTATTTGAGGTAACATTCCTTCTCCTTAGTGTTGTTCTGATCGGTATAGCCTGGAAATCTTTATTTTTTTAAATTTAAGTCTTAAGCATATGCTGGTCATTTAATTTTAGTCAAGTTTTATTATGTCTGAGATTTGTTCACCCCAAAATATTACATTTTATTATATGGGTTTGAACCCTGGCCAGGGCACTGCGTTGTGTTCTTAGGCAAGACTGATTACTCTCACAGTGCCTCTCTCCACCCAGGTGTATAAATGGGTACAGCTGGGTACCGGCGAATTTGCTGCTGGGGGTAACCCTGCACTGGAGTAGCATCCCATCCAGGGAGAGTAGAAATACTCCTAGTTGTTTGTTCTGTACTTATAACCTGGTAAAAAAAAGGCATCTTAGCAAACAAGCACAGGAAACACACACAGTTGAACTGAAAGAGTATTTTAAAAATTGATGCGTACCTGTTCCCTTTTTTCCTGGGCCCATTTGTTCAAAGAGTGGATAACCCTTTCCACCCAATAAATCACTATCCAGTAAATAAGTGTTGGCAAAAGAAACTGCACTATCTACTGGATAGTGATTTATCTGCTGGATAGCGTTATCCAACCTTCAAACAACTGGGGCCTGGCCTTTAATTATTGGAGGCATTATTTGTTTTCAGTTACTAGACATCGTGAAGAGGGTCAGGGTTACATAACCATCAATTTGATGTGCGTTTGGGTTTTATAGGAACCGTCAGAATCTGCTGATGCAGTTCTAATTGACTGTCTGAACTGTGGAAAGGGGATCCCATTAAGTCAATGGCATGCACATGACAATGAGTGTGAAGGAGGTTCCAGCTCTGGGAATTCTACAGAAAGTAGTATCCGTGAAGGTTCTGGTGACATCCAAGGTGGTAACCTTGAAGCTACAAGTTCATTAAATGGAGGTAAGAAATTTTACAACAACAAATGAACAAAGATACTTACAACTTACAAGCAACTTTACTAATAAAAAAGTCTGGCTTTTCCTTTTTTGCTAGGATGCCTAAAAACTCTGAGGGAAATGTTTCTAGGTGAAACTGAAGAAGATCTGGTTCTTATTCTCACAAAGAATAACTTTGATTTGGAGAAATCAGCAAATGACATTTTGTGCAGTAATGCAGGTGCGAGTAAATGTATATTGATTGCGTATTTTGTGTAAAGGTGAAATGTTAGCAAAATAGGTACTGGGCATGGATGTAAAAGTTAGTACTATCTTTTCCAAAGCCAATTCATGTGCATGTACTACCGAGGAAGAGAGGTGGAACTTAATTTTGAGGAGCTTATAACAAGAAAAATCATACTGGATCTTGTGACATTGTTTCTTTAGAATACGAAATAAAAAAACGAATCAGTTTTCACCTTAACATTTTGTGACATGGGTGGTAACTGTGAACACTGTGTATTCTATTGTAGCTAATATTATTGTAGTGAAACCTTTTCTTATGGCAGGGGTCATCTCTACCAAACAAACCCTATTATTCTGACCCTGTCTATTATATTGTCGTACCTCACACTGCAGGTACTGCACATGTTTGTAATTCCATCTATTATGGGGATATTGGTCTTGGTTCCACATCAGACTCAGACTCAGAGCTATTAGAAAGTCCATTCAACACTCCAAGTGCAGACAGTACTACACCACCAGCATCCAAAGCATTCTCAACTCTGGTAGAGCTAATGCAGTGTCATAAAAGGTCCTTAAAACTAAATGAAGATCATGTCAAGCGTATCCGTGCTTACCGGGATGAATTCTGGAATGAGAGTATTGTTGTCTTCAAAAATCCACAGTTTGACTTCACAGCAGCCCCTAGAATAGTATTTGCAGGAGAAGCAGGTGTTGACGCAGGAGGGCTAGGTAGAGAATACGGCATACTGTTGCGTAATGCAATATTCTCAGCCAAAGCCAACCTTTTCGAAGGGCCAGAAGATAGGAAAGTGCCATTATATTCGATTGATGGCACTAACTCCAAGTTGTTTCAACTTGCTGGTAAAATGGTATCATATCTAATCGTACATTTAGATATAGGCATTCCCTGTCTTAGTCCAGCAGCCTACAACTACATTGCAACAGAATCTGTTTCCCCTGAGTGCTGTTCAGTTGATGACATTGTTGATTTGGAGCTCAAGGACCTTATCTCAAAGGTAAATAGTTTCACTATATAGCAGTAAAAATACTTCACCTTTAAGGTGACTGCTAAAAGTCTTACCCATTTTCCAGCATGTTCACTTTGATCAGTCAGGACTACCACTCTTTTTCAGTTACTGTTATAGTAATGGTATGACACAAATGCTCAATCATTAGTGAGCATGTCATAATTTTGTTGCCATAAGTGGTTACCAGAGTAACAGTATAACCCCTTAAAAATATCCTTAATGTTAGCTTGGGGTAACCATGCGTTTTTAGAGATAGTCAAGCTTTAATCTGGAACAAAAATGCTGACTCAGCATTGCTTCAAAAAAAAATGTTTATTTCATCGCAGATTTCCTTAGAATTCACCTTTTCGCCATACACAAAACTAACACTAAATATATAAACAGTAACACAACAAGGACTTTTCATATCATTCTAATCTAAAATCATCACAATGGCATATAAGGAAGTGAACCTTTTTTCCTCCCCACCAAAATAATATTGATGATGGAGTCTGGGAGATGGTCACTTCCAATTTGACTGGAAACTTTATGTTCTTATGTTCATGAATCGCAGGTGACTGCTGCTGCAGGCAGTGAAGACCTACAAGAGGTTGCCAATGATGAATTTCTTGGGAATGCACTTATAAATGCAGGATGGCTGAAGCCTCTCACAATACTCAACAGAAATCATGCAATGCAGACACTTATTGTGCATGATGTGCTGAAAAAACGGCAAGAGCCACTGGATCAGTTCTGTAAAGGACTAGAGACACTAGGAATTCTTGGCCTTATCAAATCCCATCCAGACCTGATGGGCACTTATTTCCTGAATTCTTGGCAAGCAGCTTTGACAAGTCAGGAAGTACTTGAATGCCTGGAGTTCCAAGAAGAAGACAATGACAAGGAGGCCAATTATTTCCTTGTTAAAGCCATTCAGAATTTGGAGAATGGTTTGTGTGGAAATGTTATATAATAATGATGATGATGTGTGTCTGCATGTATATGACTTAAGCTGAAACCCAAAAAACATGCCTGCTTTCTTGTTGGATTAAGGGGGCTTTCATCAAGGCAGCAGGGATGCACATGTGAAAAGCACAATGATGGGGAGGGTGCAAGTTTAACTTGGAACACTAGTTTCATGCTTACAATAAGTGAATTTGTAGATAATAGTATGCAACATTCATTCTGATGTCTGCAAATCAAGAATCCCTCCCATTGTCATCATGATAAGTCATTGGAGGGACAGAGTATTGCTACAAAAAATGAAAAATTGTTTTCAGGAAACCTATTGTGAATTGTTTTTTTCTCTCTTTTTTTTACCTATCAGGAATAATGAATTACTGTCCCAATAAATGTCAGCTTGATCTCACTGGGGTACTGTGACTGTTCTCATTTCTTCATTTTTATGTTTCCTCTTTCAGAACAAGGAAGTGCTGGACTGGAAAAGTTTTTTCGCTATGTGACATCCCTGGACAAAGTTCCTCCACTTGGCCTTAGTAGGAAAGTTGAAGTTGAATTTTCTAACAACAGCAACCGAGCATTTTTTGCAGAAACTTGTAGCATGGTGTTAAAGGTACCAACTGTGCACAGAAGTTTTGAGGATTTCCAGGAAAAATTTTTAGAAGCCTGCGAGAATTATATTGGTTATGGTTCCATTTAATTCTAGACATGGACTTCGTAAGGATCTCTTTTTATTTATATTGTTACAGTTTACAATCCACTAGTTTTGACTGCATTGCTCACGTTAATGACTGTTGAATTTTGAAATGTAACAAATGTATCTCCTCTGCCAGCTTGTCAGAGTGTAGTCTCGGCCATCATGATGTTTTTTTTCTTCGGTTATTCATAAGTAAAAATCTAGCGCAGGGACTCGAAATGAAAAATGTTATACCACAAGCCACCTTTGGAATGTTTTGGTTTGGTCAAGCATTTGTTGGAAGCAAATATAAGAACTCTTTCTACGTTAAAAAATGGATTTGACAGACCATTAGTGTTACCAAGAAATGGATGTCATTATCAGTAATTACAAGTTCTTGCACCTTTTTTAACGGTGGTACATATTTGGATGTTTTATTAAACTCATTTCATTCATATATAATTTGTCCCTTTTTTTAATCTTTAACTGCTCGTTGCTGTTTCTTGAAGAAATGTTAGTACCTCCAGGTAGATGTCAACTCCATATTCATCACTGTTGCGTAGAGGGTTAATTAAGTTTGTGAGTGATGAGTACTGAGCTGGTTCCAGTGGGTTTCTTGTGTTGGGAACTTCAACTGGAGTTTCATCATCTAAGCTAACATCTGGTGCAGGGCCATCCCAGTCAACACCATAGTAGTCACCCTGAAAAACATGTAAACAACACATTGCATGATGGCTGTATGCCACACACATGTAGTGAACCAATGTACTGCGACTTACTTCTTCTTACTAAAAAAAATTGCAATTAATCTGTTATTGTTTCTTCGTAATCCTGGAAGAAAATTGTTCATGAAGACTACTCAGGTAGATTTATTCTCCAAGCTACTTTACATGTAAGAGCTATTATTGTGACTGCACTTTTGGAAACAAGCTGAAAGGTTGTACGTCTCCACTTGTGTCGACCACAAATTGGATAACATGAGAAAAAAGTCTGAAAATCACTATAACATTGCATGAATATCAAAACTATAACAGATTCTTGCAAAGTCCTTATCCCTCCCTCCCCACCCTTCCCTTTTTAAAACACACCTGACTCCAGAATTCATCAATTCCCCGATTTGAAGCTGAGACAGCACCAGAGATCCACAGTTGAAGAGGACTCTTTCCCCTCTCTGTAGAGATGGGAGCCCTGTTATGCCCTTGGGCAAATAATTGCATTGTTTGGTTAATTCTTGGAACATACACAAAGTGAAGGGTAAATAAATGAAGCTCATTTGATGCGTCAAGCATTCCAGAACGTTCCATTGCATAGAAAAGGTTGTAGTATACATGAAGACATCCACAAAAAAGGTCTCTCCAAAGACGTTCTATTCTTTGGTTATGTACGCTTCGCCCGGCAATATGGCTCCCTCTATCAGGTCCGCGTAACGGGTGACTCAACATGTAACGTGCAACGTTTACATTCTCGCCACCCCTATCAGACCGTACTCTTGAAGGTAGACCAAAACTCCCAACTGCTTGGAGAAAGCAATCGAGTACCGTACTTGCCAGGTTATTTGTGCTGCATTTCAAAAAAACAATCATTCTCGAGAAGCCATCAATTCCACCATGTATTACAAATCGCCATCTGAAAATTAACAAACAGTCAAAACCTTTAAGTATCCTGGTCTCCGATGACTCTCCCACCCCACCACTCATACCCTTGTCGTTGTGTTTGATAAGTATCTAAACCACCAAATGGTGGAACAATGTGCAGGTAAGGTTTTGCCACTTCAAAATTGTTAGATACCATTAGTTTTGTTAGTGTTCATACCTTGTGTACAGTTCTCACCGTACACAAGGTATGAACTGCTTCACACCTTAAGTTCAACGCCCTCCAGCATGCATCACGGATTAGTAAAAGTATAAAATACGCCAGAAAATAGGATGCAGCAAATGCTGGTTTGATATAGTGGCATGTAACGAGGTTTCATACATTTACCTTATTAGTTTATGATTCCCGTCGATATGCCACAAGGCAAGAGGGCCACTAACTTGATATCTTCTCCGGCGAACAGTTCGCAGCTCAAGGACTCTCAGGAGGACGCCCTCGGGATTGACTCTTCTCATACACTCCCTGATGCGACTTTGCTGGATTCTATGACCTGAATTGAGCAAGAGGCCTGTCATCCTCTTGTAGCCACAATTGGGAAATTCTCTCATTAATTCTTCAACAAGGCCATCCAAAGTTTCATCAGTAATATTTGAATATCTTTGCCTCACAAATGTTTCATACTCACGAATTCTTCGTTAACAGTGCTTTCACTGACACCAAGCAGAGATGCAATCTCTCCGGATTTAAACCCCAAATCTAATAAAAACTCGAGCTGATCCTTTGCAATGATAATGCGTGGTCTTCCTCGCTCGCCGGTAGTTGCAACCTCTGCTTGAAACGCGACGTTCTCACTGCAACTACCATTCTCATTTTCTCTTAGCAGTTCTTTCGCTTCTTGAATAAGGGCCAGTACTGCCTCCCCAGAAGGAATATTGTCACAATAACGTACAACGGCATTGTATAACCAGTCGAGGCGGAATTGTATTACATCATTCTGACCAGTACTTCGTTGAAGAAAACTTATGATATCAGTTGCATGTCTGCTTAATTCTACAGAAATCGACTCGTCCGCCATGTTCGACAGAACGGTACACGAACACTGGTAATAATTAGAATAAATTATAGAGAGCGCGGGAAATGTTTGTCGCCCCGGGACTCCTCGTGAATTTCTTATCGCGAGGCTACCAGTCTACTTGCCGAACATAATTCGAGAAGCCACGTTCCGAACGTAATTCGGAGGAGCCGAACAAAATTGGACCAAACTCAAAAAAACTGCCAGCCTAGTTATAAGTGAAATACTCCCAACACAATTCTAAAAGAGCCGAACATAGTTTATTGCATTTTTTATTGAAGTTAAAAGAGCCGAACATAATTCCATGCAACGCTGGAACATAATTCTGTAGTTCGGCCGAATGAAATATCAAACACCATAACATAATTTGTTTTCTAAATTTGACCCTAATAACGCTCCATAGATTTTTGAGGTCTTTTAGTAACTGCTGAAAATATTTCGCCGGAACCATGTTGTATTCTAAAGTTTGCCAATTTCCTGTGGAAGAAAATCGTGAAAGAGAAAATGTTATTTATATGTTTCAATTTAATAACTCACTGCTCATCAAACTGTATGAGCGTTCCTGTGAACTTTTAGTGTTATTGGGTAGGGCTGTTATTCTATAGTAGTAAGAGTTCATTTATGCAAGTGCTTTACCGGCAAATAAACGCACGCGCTGATAGTAGAGTAAACGAGAAATTCACATTCGCTGTTTACGAAGGAAGAATCAGTCTTGCACTTAAAATGTATGACTATTAAAAATTTGAACCGGTGTGGTGTAATTCTGAATATTGAAAATTATAATGTTCGTCAAAATACCACGTTGTTAAGCAGCGCAAAGCCTTCAACCCACCAATCTAGTGTATACACTCAGATGATTTAAGTTAAGTCAGTAGCTCTTTTAGGTTAAGAGGACAATGCCAAAATGAACACACAATGAAGCCAAATGCACAGTTTATAAAACGCGCTGATGCATGAATTGACGCAAATCAGCCACGTGTACACGCGAGTTTTACCTCCCTCCTAAGTTTTCCTTCAAAACCAACTTAATGTATTACCCCGCCTACCCACTTTTTTGCTACTAGATTGAACTTACTTTTATGCCTCTGATGGTGAATTCCATTCAAGCGTTCCACAACTCCTGTCAACCACGTTTTATATTCGCCTTGTACAGCGGGAGATCTGATTGCTTGAGCTTCTACCAGCTGCACTACTTTATCGTCATGAAAGAAAGGAGCTCTTTTCGGAACTTGACTGTTTGCATGGCTTTTCTCAAAGTGCTTAACAAGCGCTTGAAATGTTTTAAACTTTTTAGAGCATTCGTCGCAACGTAAATATGTATCAGCCATGCTAAACAACGTGCGATAATACGGACGTGATCGGGAATAGCGTCTACTTCCTGCGGTTTTATTGTTACCAGGTTTGTTGTTAAAAGTTTGACCAATAATATGCAGGGGCGGATCCAGGAATTTTCACCATAGGATTTCCTAAATTATGGCCTCCCTCCCGTTCTGATGTTTTACAGTGAACTTAGGTGTAGGCAGGGGGTGGGGGGTAATAGTATACCACTCTCCGAAGCAGTAGCCACTGCACCACAAATTATTCCATGTTTTTTTTAATGTCCCCAAGACTGAAATGAAAAAAGCTATAATGCCGCATACCTGAAATACTTAGTTATATTCAGTAAAGATACCCCAGTGATACCATAATACTGATATAAAACAAATCAAAACCCGCGGGACGATCCGGGAACTTCATATGCCATAAAAATGCATATGATTAGGTAACATATACTTAGCGGTTAAGAGGTATTGGTTCTACCAGGCAAATGTTGCACGTGTTTATTCTGTCGTAGCATTTTTAGTTACAGCGCTTCGCCAATAAAATTACATAACTCTAAGGGGCATTTACATTTTAGTTTGTATTGGGGGGGGGGGGGGGGTTTCCGCGCCCTTAGATCCTTCGCCTGGATCCACCACTAGATGCCAGGATATCTCCTTTTTATCGATAACACAAAGCTCCTTTGTTTTCAACATTCTACAAAGTCCGTCCGACGTCGATCGTTTTTGTCTGAAAGCAATCATGGATTCCAACAAAAAGCGGAAACAACGAGAGAAAGAGTTTTCAGAACAACGACAAAATTATTACAAGAATCTTAGAAAGGAGCAAAAGAAGAAAAAAAAGAAGAGAATGAAAAATGAAATGAAAAACAAGCTAAGAGCAGAGGTTGAGGTCGTTGAGCTGAAATCAAGAACTACACGTGGTGCAGCAAATGTGCTTCCTCCTACCACGAAAGAAGGGCCAAAGAGGAAAAGAAGGCTAGAGGATTCCGAGAAGCATTTGCCCCGGGGTAAAAGGATTGTCTCGGCATCTCTTCAACAAGAGAGAGAAAAGAAACAGAAAAAAAGAAAAAGACAAGTTTTCGTTCCGGCGGTCGGTCCAAAAGCATCCATCGACAGTCCGAATTTAAAGGAGCTGGCGAGAGAAAATGTGACCCGTAAAAGTGGTGCTCGGTCTATCGGCAGTGGCACTTTTGGGAACTGCTACCTGGGAAAGTACCGCGGCATTTCTGTTGTAATTAGAGAATACAAAGATTTAAGCAATTCTCGTAACAGCAGCCATCATGATAGTTTGTCCCGTTTACAAATGGAGGCAAAACACGAAGCACGTGTTCTGCGCAAACTTGGGGATCATCCAGGAATCCGACTTCTGTTTGGGTTTCCCTGAAAGAAGTACCTGTCAGCATCGTGTTAAAGTTTCATGGGGACGGTGAAGAGAGTCTTACAGTTTTCAAAGCCGCAAAAAATGAAAAAGTTTCCGAACAGAGAGAATGGAATCGGATACTCTATGATACAGCGAACGCTTTGGAGCTCATTCATGGCTGTGGATTTGCACACAACGATTTGAAAGCCAATAATGTTGTTTTAGAGAAGCGTCAAGACAAATGTCTCCACCCGGTAATCATTGACTTTGGCAAGAGTGTAGCGTTCAGCAAAGCCAAGAATCCTGTCCCCAAACCATCGTATTTGAAAGATCAATACAAGACCAGTTTCATTGCTCCTGAACTTATTGATGGCACGGGGAAACCTTCAATAAACAGTGACGTGTACTCACTAGCTTTCATGATCAAATCCGTTTATGGAATTTTAAAGTTCAAAGCATTGAGATTGTAAAGGACGGTTTATCTACGGTAGCTGCAAAAAGACCGTCGGTCGCGGAAGTGAAAGCGGCTTTACGTGTCGCTGTTTAGTTTATGCAGTCCCAACATACTCTCTTTTATTTTTTCTAAATAATCCGGTGGCCTCGTAATTTAGTAATTGACGAAATTTAACCAGGACTACTTTGTTTAGCTACTAGGAAAATATTATGACATGAAATAATCTGATTACAAAGAAGTATCAAAATCATATCACGCGGCACGTGTATGTTTCCGTTGAGACCCATTACGGCTTTGTAACGATTTGATGCCTTTTAATTTAGTTAAGGCTTTTGATAAATTTGGTATTGAGTACAGTAAAAGGAGCTGCTCTATAAAAATTTAATGTCTTTCACATGGCGGCGGGCCTAATCCATAGCATATTACCGGTCACAAAATCTAACTGCTCAAGATTGAAAAAGGCGCTAGAAAAACTTTTAAGCCGTTTTGTTATTTAAACCGTGATAGTATGTGTATCTTAGTTTTATAGTTTGTCTTGGGGGAGCAGTTTTCGAAGAGTTGGATAATGAAAATGTGTTTATATCATTAGACTTTGAAAAATTATGTTTGACACCCTTTTTTATCACCGTATAGTACTCGTAACTAAGATAAGTTTTCAGGCGGAAAACGAAAAGGAACAGTGTTCAACATGCGTGATCGTTTTTCTCTCAATAATAGTGCTAACAAGTATTGTGGAGATTAAAAATGCTTTATCGGAAATTGCGGTTACTTTCATTTCAGATTAGGGTAGCTTGAATTACTTTTTTGTGGGCGACTTCTTGAAGTCATAGGGTGTTCAGCTAACACCTCAAGAGACCGAGAGGTGTCAGAAACTGGCTTTGAATTACTTATGCAAATTAGCTGGCTGCACATTCAATGTGCAGCCAGCTAATGTGCATAAAAGTTTTTCACGCATCAAAGCTCGTCAGGCCACGTGACCAAGAATCAACCAATGGTAGTCCCTGTTTAGTTGAGTGTAAGTCTAGGAATATAACAATACATAGTGGAAAAATGTGACGTCACATTATCGAGAGCCATTCAACCTCTTACATGTGATGTTTTGCGCGTCTTTAGTTAATCCTCGTATATTGCCCAGATTGCCCATGTTTTGAAGTAAAGGATGAAGAGGACTTGCTCTTGGCGAAGACAGTTAGAGGGTACAAAAGCGGTAGAGGCAAAAGACAGTAAATGATAATGAAACTTGTGAGAGCGGAGAATGACTTCCGCGCCCGATAATTTTTTGCACCAAACGGGAAGCCTAACTTCATGAAAATATACGAAAACTTACATGTATACAGCTACAAAACACCTATAAAAAAAGGCACAGCCTAATTTTCTACAAGCCACAAGAAAACCGGGAAGAATTTTGATTTTATTTGTCACGGTTTGGACGACTTCTATTCTGCTTTTATACAAGTTCAGCGAGTGTCGAATTTAGAAGCTAACAACTGACTCTTGACATAATGATTTTATTAGCGGTAAAACTGTCGAGGCTTGATGTTTTAAGTACCCAGCTCAAACGAGGGTATAACTTTCCATTCAAATTTATTTACGGACAATCAGTGACAAAAAGCCAGAAAAGCCGTAGTTGAGAACTGTATAAAACATGATAAAAAGCGGGGATAAAAAGCTAAGCAGAGAAAGGAAATTTGCTTGCGGACCACCGTGGAAATGCTGTTTCTGACTTTCTCAAATCAATTCTTATAGAAAAGCGGCAAGTTCTTCTGTTATTTTTAGGTATAAATGTACCATTACCCAAGGTAATTTTCAGTCAGGTCTTTGAAAAAGCGAACTGCAACGCTTTTAAAAATGTTATGTAAAACGCTTAATTGTTAACTACTAGAATACAACTGGGAAGCAAACTCATGATTAAAAGTAGGCCCTTCACTTCTTTTTCATGAGGAAACACTTGTCTTCCACTGATAAGGCTTATAAAGTTTAGAAATATATTTATTCTTTGAAATACTGACCTCTTTTTAGGATGAAACAACCTTTAAGTTTTTGTATTGTAGTCTAAATGATATAGAACTGATCACCTCTGAAATAAACATTAACACTGTTCCCAAAGAAAATAGAAGCTGATTATTAACAAATAAATAAATAAATAAATAAAAGTAACATCCAGGATTTTTGTTTAGCCTGGGGTAAGAGGATAAGGGCTTGAAAAAATATGACTGTCTGGTCACATTATTATGTTGTTGAAAACAAAATTCATACCCCAAACAAGTACAGGTATATGTTTTATTAATCTGATTTAGAATACATCTTGGTAAGGTTTATCATCTAAAGGTACATTGTTACTTTGGATCTCTAAAAGACCGAGTACAATAATAGTGCTAATCAAGTCCATCTTTGGTTTGAAAAACAATGTGATTTAGATATAGACTGCTTCAGAGAAAAACGCTAACCAAATCTAAAACACATGACTCTGTAGCTAATACATGCAGTGACCCTCACACAAAATGTCCAGGTCAGAAAGGAGTAGCTAACACTCTTCAGAAGTGATGAATAAAGCTTAAAGCACATTCTGATCATAAATAAATTATATGCTCTCATGCGTGACAAAAGCAACTTTTGTTGCTGTTTTATGCAGAAAGATTGATTGATTTGTGCCCTCTCAGAAGAGTGCTTGACCCTGCTTGACCACAATTTACTCGGTCTTCATTGACTAAAGGTATTCAGCAAATCCTACAAAAAAGACAAACACAAGGAAAACTAAAACACTTATGTAAGGGAAAAGTACAAAAAAAATATTCGAATCTCTTCAGTGCCTTCGAATACAAGCTGCAAGGAGTGACGTGAGGCGATTGTATTCACTGAATATGTAATTTAGAAGTTATATTTCAGCATTAAAAGATGAGCAAAATTATTAACATACTGTTTTGCGAACAATTAGCAGGGTTAATATAGGATATTACTTGAGCGAAACAGCTCTCAACACAAACAAGTCTGGCGATTGGAACATTACACACCGTGTGCGTACACTTCTTTGGCGTTAGCTCCGAATGTAGTTAATTTCGGTCATTTTTAATCGATATGTATGGCTGGAAAATAACAGCACTCAGTCTGTAACTATGCCTATGCCACAATTCCATCCTTAAAACATCTGTCAATCGTAGTTATGAATAGAAACAAGAACGAACCTTCTTAATAAAGGCGTCCCAAAATAGTCAACAAGTCTACTAAATATGGCTCTGTAAGGTCAATTTTTGGGACGCAATTTTCTCAAAGACAAGGACCAGGGGGGGGGTGATGAACTCGTCAATCGCTCCTATAGGGATCGCGCGGCGGATGATCTTGGCCATCGTGACGTCACGAGAAATTTATCCCGGGAACTTTAAATGGATTCAGCGAGCGAAATTGTTTCGTGGTTTTAAGAGGTAAAAGTCGAGACGTTGCGATGAAACGACCGAAGGTATGTGTTTATCTATTAATGCTATATAGTAAAATTGCAATTTTATTCTAGGAAAGAGCATTTCCATTGTAAAAAATCAAGAACTTCCCGAGATCGACCAGATGGTACAACTCATACCGGCGCGTCTTTAGAGACGCATAACTAAAGAGCCCAGCAGAATTTAGTCTAGAGAAAAACAAATGACGTTAATATGGTATGGGTCTCTCAATTAGTGATAGAAGTGAGTCATCTAATAAGTTAGCAAAAATGATCAGTGGGATAAAAGTCGCAAACCTCAGGGATGTTTACAAAAATTGCGAAAGTGGCGTGGACAGGTCACGAAACATAGCGTCATGATGTTCATACTAGACTATCAAATTGTGTTAACAATTTAGTAAAACTAAACAAATGTAAGAAGCAAGTGTTTTTTTATAGAATATGGGCTATAATCTTCAAGGGTTTTGAAAGGATTTCCTGTTTGAGTCAAACGTATCAAAATGTTAATAAAGCGTATTGAATCAAATCGTCGGGCGATAACCAAGGATATTATTCTAGCTTATTGTATTGCAACTTTTCACTATAAATTACGATCATTTTGTCGAAACATTCATTGCTCATGATGGAGATAAGTTCACATTGCCTTTCTCTTTGCTTCTTCGCCCCACAAACAAAGGAAAACATGGTTTTTATCCTGTAAATAGTCAAACAGAATCTATCACTGGGGTAAAGTGCCGTGAGCTAAACTTTTTGATCAACATCAACATTTTTAGGGCTTTATGCAGAGAGTCCAGGAGGAGAATCCGCAGAAAGGATGGGTATGTAGCTTTGCCTTAATCGCTTTACAGAGTTAATAGAAAAAAACTAGAAAAAGCCAAGAAAACGGACACTAGTAAGCGTTTCAATGGTGTAATATTGAAAATGTGTTTCCTCGGGCGTCCGCATCTTAAAACTGAGGTGGGGAAAAAACTTCTAAGGATATAAAAAATTTCAGCATTTCCATGAGATGAATATCATCATCCTTATCACACTTTTACAATATAAAAAGAGACTTCTTTAATGATACATTTTTTCGGTTTTCCTTTTTGTGTAGTTCAATAAAGACACCAAAGTTCAAGAACAACAATATAGTTCAATAACTACACGAGTTCAGAAAATGACACGAGTATCAATGTATGTTTATTAGGTAATGTCAAGGCAGGGGATCTACTGGGAGTGGGAGTGCAGGGGCATCAGTTTAATTTTCAATTATTGATGCTTTTTAACTTACTTGGACTCCATGCTATTGTCAGTTACATCAAGTGACACTGTCCAGTTCCAACAATCTTCGGGGCCTGCTCGTACAGTTTTATCACCCAGCTGATGTAGCTTTGTGGTAATTTCTCAGTAGGCGTAACTTAGTAAAGACCCAATCGTTCCATGACTATAGGTGGTCCATTATAATAGCTCTAAAGCCCCTCTTTAAAATTTGCTGTTGTACTGCCTCTGCTGATATATTTCACATAGCCTTGCCTTTTAGCTATTGGTTTAAGATTAGGAATCAGTCTTTGGATTATCCTGAGAGGTTGCTTGAAGTTATAAAAATTTATAATTCAAGGGAGACATATTTTTTTACCATTGCTTGGGGGGGGCGGGGGTGGTGTTTGTGGTTTAACTCACCTATATTAATGTGAAGTTTAGGGAGTAGGTGAGGAAAACCATTATAACATCTGATTTAAGAGATGCTTAACAAATAATTAGGGATTTTAAGTGATAATATTGCCTTTATTTATTTTGTTTTGACTTTTGTATATATAAATAATCTCTTTTTATCTGACTGATTTTATAATTAGGTGCTTCCTTAGTTGGGAATACTCTGTAGATGATGAGAACAAACAAGCAGTGTATGATGGAGGAGGTGCTGCTTACTGGATGTCTGTAAAGATCTAGTATAATAGATTCCACGAAGAGAGTCGTGCGGTGTGGGAAGTGGAGGATGTTAGATGGAGTGGATTCCACGGAGCAAGAAGAGACCATACAGGATACAAGAAATTAGAAGAACCAGTTTCCTTTTATTTTTTACATACTGAACAAATGTGTTTTCTTTCTTGCGTAACAGGTCTGACTTAGACTTGTTTACATTTAAAAACTTTGCACATTGACTTTGATCAAAAGAAACAGTTTGTTATCAATAACATTTTCTTTCACTGGTGTTTTTCTTTTACTTCTTCTTTAATTTTTGGTCTCTTCTAGAATTTGGTTAGCCAAGCAGTCTAGCTGCCCTGCCATTCGTTGCAGTTGGGCAGCTACCCGCTTCGCCTCTATTACTGTGTTTTTAATTTCTTTTGCTTTTTGTTTTAACCTTTCTTCTTTTCCTTTCAACTCTTTCTCTTCTCTTTCAATTTTCTTTCTCCTCAGCTCAATCTCAGTGGCTGCCAGTCAGCTCCTTACTTCCATTTCTTCTTCCAGGGATAGCTGTAAAAATGAGTAACCCACCTATAATAATCTGTCTATTATTGTTAACTTATCTTACCCCCATCTCTACGATAATAAAATATGATGAGCTCATCCTTTAAAACAAAAAGCATCCTATCTCAACAAACTGTTGAAAGCCTTGTTTCATCAGGTATGGGGAGGGGAGGTGAGGTAGGGTAAACGCAAATAAAAATAGCCATAGGGGAATGGGGCAGGTTTCGGAGAAAAGGCCTGTTTCCATACGTGTTGACGTCATTATGGTACCATTCAGCTGAGCCCTATGTGCCTTTTGTTATTTTAAGATGCCTTTTGCTTTCCCAGAAAACCATGAGATTGGGAGTCTTGCCCTATCAGCACTTGGCTGGTGTCACCAGGGGACTTCTGTAAATGATATAAATGAGTTACAGTACTTTCCCATTTCATTTTTGTTTGTATAAAGTTTGTTTCACTCATTTGATATCTTAAAATTTGAGGTACAATCTAGGTTTAATTAATTGCTCCGCACAAATAAAGATATTAATGCAAATGTATATCATCATATCTCTGGAAGTATTCCAAATGTTTCCGCCTTTTATTTGAATGGTACTTAGCTCCTCATACAGACCTGCCAACCCCTAATAAGGAAAATCTGTAGACTCATGAAAAAAAATCGGGAGATTCTACAAAAAGTAGTGAGATTCTATTTTTTCCCGAGCAAAATTAAACTACCCCTTTTCCATTAGTGGAATCAACTGTTTATGTTAATATAACCTTGCTTTAGTGTGGTCCCTTATGTAACAAATTAGATGCCGCTTTTTCTTTGATGACTTGAAGAGACCAGAAAATAGGTTATCACTGTGACGAAACATACAGCAGAGTCATTTCTTTGGGCTAAGACAACTTCATGGCTAAAATAGTCAAAGCCTATCCAGGCACAAGAATTTCCCCACAAAATTTATGTTTTTATTCAACAAGGTAATATTTCAATTTAGAATATTTCCCAGAAAACCATGAGATTGGGAGTCTTGTCGTGAGACCGTGAGAAAAGTTAAAAAATCGTGAGACTCACGGCAGAATTGTGAGAGTTGGCAGGTCTGCCTCATATGACATTTTCTATCGAAACCTGTATGTAGTAGGAAGAAACTTTGTATTAAGTGGGCACTACAGCATTCTCTGCGGTGTCCGCTTACATTATACAAGTTTCACTGTACATGTTTGACTCCATTCGCACTAACTATTGATATGGAACGATATGAAATTGCTTCATGCATAACAGATGTACATGTTTGGAGCTGTATGTAAATCTTATTAATTTTTTTTGCTATTTATGAAAACTTAATGTAAGCTTATAGGTATTACAGAGAAATATCCTTTGCTTCAACAATATGTTACAACCTTCAAGTGTTAAAAATATATATATTCCTGGTGTAATTATTATAGATACATAGTGTTGAGGGAAGTCTTTGGTTTACTTTTTCTTAAAACCGAAAAATAATTGACTTACATTGTGCCGGGGTAACCGAGTCGAGGTCATCTGTTTATATCAATATTAAGCGCACTCGAATGGACTGATCATTTTTACTACTAATTTCTCCCATTAAACATCAAGGACAATGTTTTCCACTATTACTGATCTACCCTTTTGCCAAGTTTCGAATTTCCACACCAAACCGATTTTCTAAGACATGCGATGTTAATATGCGATCATGTAAATTTCTGCGACAAATATTCCACTTGAAAAAATTGGCTTAAACTGTTTAGACTGTTTACGAGGTAATTATCATCAGAAAATAGAATCAACTCTCCTTCTCGGAAAGAGCTGTTGCAACTATACTTTCCCTCCATCAGAAACTACTTTAATATTTACTTATCCCGAAAAGACAGCTTGAATAGGTAATACTTTTGGCATTATTGGAGGTAACAGCAAAGTAATGAGTACCATTGCATCAGCTTAGAGGCTACGCTGGCACACTCGAATGGACTGATCATTTTTTCTGCAAGTTTATCTCAATTAACTTCAGAGACAATATTTTCCAATAGAAGTAACCCACCCTTATGCCAAGTTTCCATGTTCAACACCTCACTCATTTCGAGAAAATGCGATATTACTGTGCGAACATGCAAACTTTTGCGGCACATTATTCCACTCGAGGAAATTGACCGAAACTGTTTACAGCTCTCATACGCGTTATTTTTGGGATTAATACACAATTCACTCACCTTTTCGGAAAGAGATGTTGGAACTGCACTATCCTACCGTGACAAAAAACATTTTGGAGCGTCAATATCCAGGAAAACCAACTTTAAAAGTAGCATTTGGAAATGACAACGGCGCCATTTTCGAAAACTCCTCGAAGTGGCGCGCTTCTCTCTTCGTGACGTCACGATGGCCAAGATCGTCCGGACAAACAAACTACCAAGTTCATCACCCCCCTGACAAGGACAAATAACACAAAACAACAACAAGAAGTGCTTACCTCGAAGGTTCAAGTGTGGCTTTGAAGGGTCGCCATCGCCGTAAGACGGCAAACGAAGGGAAAAACATATACCAAAAATTTAAGTAGCACGAAAAACTCCGAAAAAGAACAACATGCAGGCAAACAAACCCTACATTTCGACTGATTTGCGCCACATTTTCGCCATCGTTTCGTCACAAATTTCCACTATGATGGAACCATCCAACGCCATCTTCGAGCTCGAACCAACCAATCGGCGATTAGAAATCAGCCCACGTGATATAAGTTTCCTATCCAGTCTTTCTATTACCCATGGTTCAAATGAGTCACGAATTACGAATAGATTTTCAGTGTAGGCGCTCGTGTAAATAGAGGATCGCGAACGAAGGAGAGGTACTTTCAGCACGAGAAGATAAAATTCGTATCCCCAAGCGCCATGTAATGTTCTGTTTCTTTTATAGATACTGATGAAATTCCTACATAAAACACAACTTTTTAAATTCATTTTCGAAACAGCAAAATGGTGCAATTAAAGTGGTCACCCATCGCAAAATGCCTGTCACAAAAATGTTTTGAAACTCGGATATAAAGTTATATTGGAAAAATAAAGACAGTAATACTTATATTTTCTGTTCCAAGAAGTCAAAATTCTAATGAAGAAGAGAAAAATTCTATAACAGCAAAATCGTATATGTATCTTAAAGTAGCATCATGTTGTGGATTCTTGGCTACTGTCACTTTCAATGATGAGTCGCCGCTCCTAATATTCTTCGGGTCAACTTCTGAACTCTTTACTTCATTTTTTGCGGGAGCTAACTGAATGTTAAAGACTCCTCCAGTTATATAATTTCCGTGAAACATCGTTTGGAGCCTATTCTCATTGAAGGAATTCACATCCAAGGTAGATGAAGTGGTAGACGTTGAAGCGATTCGATACACACCCAGGGCTCGAGCTGTCAAGTTGTTTTCGGTCTGTGCGACGTTGGTAGCGGCTTTGTTTGTCGAGGAAAGAATACGTGAAATACTTTCCATTTCCTTTTCTCGCAGAGAACTGTAATTGTTAACTGACTATGCCCCTTTATTTGAATTATCTGGTTGGGAGGAACTCCACTGTCCTGCAGTTTTTGCACTAAAGTTTTTGTATCACTGTGGGCTGTTTTGCCTGGAATTCTCGCCGCTTGTGTCATGTCTTTCATGATATTGTATAACTTGTTAACTCCCATTGGGTGTGCTTTGGACCAGTTTTTGCCTTCCACTGATGCATGAGTTTCTGTTGTAAAGTAATTTTCCGACAAATAGAAACTTGAATCCGGTTCTAGCATGGATGAACAGGAGGGCATTTTGCATGCGCATGCGTGAATCCACTGAATGACAATAGCGTGGGCGCATCAAATCTGATGGCGGGAAATCGAAAACTCGCGCGTAAAGTTACAGTCCTTTTAAAAGCCATTTCGTTGGTGCTTTGAATACCGGACTTCCCTTCAAAAAATATTCTCCATCTCAAAAATCAGACGTTTTCTACGCGGGTTTTCACTTGTAGATTTTTCAGCAGTAGGTTTCCTTGGCCTTTTAAAGACTTTCAAGACTCAACGCCAAAAAGTCATGTTCCTGTATAAGTCTGATTTTCACTGGCAAAGCAATGCATTTCTATGGTTTGATTTCCAAACTTGTGGTTTTACACATCAGGGAGGAAATGCATCGTAGCAATGTTCAGCTGCTTTAGGGCAAAAAGCGAAAAAAAAAATTACCACGCGAGGTTTATTTATTAGCGCGATGTCTCATGTTAAACTGATCGCGAAGAAAAGCGTTTACATATGCCACAAAAACGTGAAATCTATGGGGTTTTTACAGTTTTTTGAAAGTTTTCGCGGAAAAATTTATAAAAAATATTCTAT
This sequence comes from Porites lobata, assembly GCA_942486035.1. Classification (NCBI taxonomy): domain Eukaryota; kingdom Metazoa; phylum Cnidaria; class Anthozoa; order Scleractinia; family Poritidae; genus Porites; species Porites lobata. The sequence continues at coordinate 765,290 of CALNXK010000213.1, read as the reverse complement.
AGGAAATGAAGAATGGACTGAGTTTGAGACAGAAACAATTACAAGTGATTAGGTAGAACATAATCACTTGAGCATTTCTAAGCTCAGTTGCAGACAAAACGAATGCACGCATACTCCGAAAAAAACGAACAGTACTTTTATTTTTCTTTAACTCTAAAGATACAAAGATTTTTCCTCAGCTACTATTTTGAAAGTACTCTTGAGTAACAGCTCCTGTGCTCCATAATCGATTTCTTGTTATTAATCTATATTTGATGACAGTAGTGATCCATTCAAAACAGAGAATGGCCATCACTCCATATAAATCTAAATGACGATGTTGTTCACCTTCAAAGCCTGTTTGAACATAAGATAGGAAGTTTGTTAAAGGGGTGCATATAATGCTGTTTCCTCAAAAAATAAATACTTCTGCTAAAGGACCCAAATGAGCTGGGATGCGACAACAAACATGACACAAATGGATGGATAAATTTGTCTGTTCTTAATGTTTCTGTTGAGAGCTTTTTAGTGTATCCAGATGAACCCCTTATGTAAGTTGTACATCATGGAAGAATTATCAAGCAGAAACTGATGCACTAAACAAGAATGTGGCTCAATACAGAGGAGAAGCTGGTCTCAGTCAACATCCTTCGTGAATGAAATGTCTCACAAATTAGCATATCAACAAATGTAGTATCCACAAAATGGTATCATTTAGGAATAAATGCGATTTTTTTGCAACAGAAGCCGGGATTTATTTAAAAGGTATATTGATAACGTTTCATTTCGTGCTATTTTGGGGTTGGGGAGTTAGGCTAGATTTTCTTTAAAACGCCAAAATGTTATATTTATTTGCATAATGAAATGTAAACAAACAGTGTACCATCAAAATAAGGCGGAAAAAAATCAGAATTCAAACCGATTGCTGTAATTTTTTTCCTTTGTATAACTAAATGATAGAATATTCTTATTTTCAAAACACAATCTTACTGGCATCATTATATTGATTTAAATTTATAGTTGAAGTGCGTGTATTTTATTTCTCAACGAAGACGTACCGGAGAAGAAAGCTAAAATTATTACAGAAGGCGATTTTTCACAGCCTTCATCAAAGCGCCCTTCATTCGCGGAAGTATTCTTAGTTTCATTAATCATTAACTTAATCTGGGGAGAAAGGCAAGATTTCGAGATAAACAAGCCAGAGAAAGGGTGAAAAACAGTTTCACGGCAGAATGGACATTTAATTAACCACTGTATTCCTCGAAACGATTAAGTACGATTTTAGAGTTACACTATTGAGAAGAATTAAGTATCTATAGGATAATTGTTCGACGAAAAACTATCATACTGACCTTTTCCTCCTGCTCAAAAAATGTGCGCGAAATGTTAGGTGGTAAGAACATTCAGCCGCCATCATTGTCTTCGATGTACTGTTTTACGAAAGGAAAGACTGTCCTCTCAAGGGCGACAGCGAGGCTACAATAAACTCACTTTCATCGTAAAAAATACCACGATACCTTAAAGAACACGTCTGAGGAATGTAGCACCCAATACACGTCATTCAGCTCCAGAAAACAGCCTGCAAATGCTGGTACTGAACGTAAACAATTCACAGAAAATGCCTCTATGGCACTTCAACTGCCCATATTGACGCATGCGCATACAAAATGCCCTCCTGTTGCATGGATGGTGGTCGTTTTTCTTTGTACATCTTGTAAACGCGCACCGGATCACGATCGATAGAAATGGCATCGTTGTTGGCATACATTCGCGGCTTGATCGGCCGTTGATTCCGTGGATCCTCTCCCGTTCGAGTCTTTGTTTGGCGTTCAAAGTACTCGAGATATTCTTTACCATCACTGTCAGTTTTTAAAACGATGTCTCCCCAGCGGAGTTCTTTTTGTTCCTTACATCCGCGAAGGCCAAAGTGAATCATGTTGTTTAGCTACACAGTAGCTGACAGAGCTTGCAGTGAACTTAATCCAAGCAACTTTTCGTCAAAAAGAATCTCAATTTCGTCGTCCGTAAGAGCCGTTGTGGCTTTAGGTCTGTTTCCGAGTCCATGTCGCTTGAGTTGCTTTGTTTCGCTTTCAACACGTGTCTTGGTTTTTTGAAATCACTGTCTTTGAAGATAGTTTTGCCATAACTGGGGCGACTCAAATGGCGTTCAACACTAGCCAAAATTCCGCGGAGAGATGAAGGTTCATGATCTTTTCCACTCTTGGTCCTTGCAGCTAAAACAACCTGGCTCAAGTAGCTGTCTAATTCAGTTGGAGGAATCTTCTCTATTTCTCTGATTTCGTGGCGCTCCTCTACCAGAAACTTTCTGACTAATTTTAAGTTGTAGAAGGTCTTTTTTTAGTGTTTGCATTTTTCTTCCCCTCAATGAATTTTTCAACATCACTTTCCGAGGCGTTGGCAAATCTTCCTGAATGTTCTTCAAGCTCAGAAAAAGTATCGATGTGAAAATTTGGCAGTACATCGAGAAAACCACCGGTAACTGTACCGTCTTCGCACCTCGAAGCCATTTTGTGAATGAAATTTCAAAAGAACTGGCCGCGCGCCTGATCGGGAAGCTCTTTTGTAATTGGTTAATCATGTTAGTAACCATGGCGACACCAATATCCTCACACGTGAAAGATAAAAATAGTATCTTCACTGCGCGCAATGAAGATATGATTTTTTACTAAAAGGAAAAATCTTGGTATTTCATCAGTATCTATAAAATAAGGGCCCTTACAACCTTATAAGATGACACTCACGCAGAGAGAGTTAGAGCTGATCATAAAATGTCTGACTTCATCGTTTCTCGATAAACATTACTACTATAAACATTACTTTTCACCCTGCTGCAAGGTTAGTTTGAAGTGTGGCTAACGTGCTTGACGGTACTCTTAACAGTTAAGTTAAGTCTGCCGGTTTTTTCGATGTTTCCATACAAGTCGTTTCGATTCTTAAACAAGAAAAACATATCATATCACATTGCACGCGTGGATTATTATTCCTCTTTCCATATAAAGCCAAACCGCGATGAGTGAACACAATATTTTTTTGGTTATTGAACAAGATGCAAATAAGTGGCCGGGGATTGTGAAGTTTAGCCAAGCCAACTGCACGGGATTATTTACACGTGGAAGTAGTGAATCAACTTGTATATGACTATTGCAAACGATACGAGCGGTAAGCGACTTAGCATCTAATATTTTTAACACCCAAAATTTAAAAGGTCATAAGTTAAACAGGATTTCGTTACATTAATTTAGGAGACCCTTGCTCCATCTAAGCAAATCCAGTAAGTTCAATAGCAAAGTGTCTCCATCTTACACAATATATCCCGCCATACTGAAACTGTAACCTTCAAGTCAAGAGTTCAGCATCAAAATACAAATGTTACATATCAACATGCAACTTCGGCAATCAACATTGGTATTGACCGTAAAGACAATGAAATTGGTCCCTTTTTAGCATTACCATTAACTTTCTAGGCCAACATGAACAATGTTGAGTTGCACTGCGTACCACTTCCACCAAAACAACACTGAACGATGGAAGAACAGAATGGTGGAATGGCGGGATATTGCCCTAAATCCTAAAAGACGAAATATAAGGTACTAGTGTGTACATAAAGTTCGATAAAAAATCTGTAAAAGAAATAAATGTCATTGTAACAGGTTAAACATGTGAGTGATGAGTTCCTGTCTCTTTCCGTTGAGGGATTAAGCCTGGGGGGTGGGAAAATGTAAACTACATAGGTATGTGTCCCCCCCCCCCTTTCGGTTAGGGTTTTTGTGCCTTTTTGGTCTCAAAACGGGTACAGATTTTGCCCATTTTGGTCTGGAATTGGTATGGTTTGTGAGGAACTACGGGAGTGTATGAAGGTATTTATTGTTTCAATTCCAAAAGTGAAAGAAAGACGGAGAAATATGCGAATTCTAAATGGATTTGAAGAATTTTTTTGTTTGCACTCTAATCTAAGTAATAATGACATAATATCTGCCTACGGGGCAGGTCTGAAAACAGGTGTGGATTTTAAAGGTCTGATCTAAAAACGGGTGTGGAAAATGACATTTTTGCCCCCCACCAAGAATTTCCAGGAGTACCCAACATGTCTAGTGAGTGCCTTTTCCTTCCTTTTTTTTCGTATGTTTTTCGTTTTTTAAAAAAAATCCAACATTTTCCTTTTTAAGGTTCAATATTTAGGACCCTGTGTAGTCTGCGATAATGCCCTCTCCCTTTATCTCTGTAATCTGTTTTATTTTTTTCCCTCTCGAACCAAAGAAGCAGAGAAGCAGAAAAATAAATAGATAACACCTGATCTCAGGTTTAGTCCCTGTGTACCTGTATTCGACAACGTACGTGACAGTCGTGAAGGTCCGTTTTTTCCAGACAAAACTGAAGGGGGTCTGTTGACCTCTTTTACATCTGGTCTCGGGTCTGGACAAATGTCTCAAATTTTAATTTAAGTTAGCAATCATAAAAGTGGTGAAATAGTCACGTTTATTTGAACTTAAAGTAAAATTAAGTAATTAAAATGAAAATTAAGTAGATGTGTCCAACCTGTGCTGTTGTCTCTCGTGTTGTGACTTTCTATCAACGGAAAGTATTAAATGTTGGAGGTAATATGTTTCAATTCTTTTTAAAAATAACCCGGAGTAGTCAATCAATAAAAATCGGTAAATCTGATTTGATTGATATCGATTGTATCGATCATTCGGTAGAAATCGATGACACACTCACTTCGTTTATCGATTTATCTAGATTTTACTGATTCCATCGATTTTTATCGGAAGATACATCTGTTCAGTTCTGTTCTTCCAAAAATAAAAACTGATTTCATGCAAACACTGAATTTGTTGACAATTGAGTTGCAATTATTGAGAGTCGAAGGATCAAACAATTTGTTATCACTTTTTAAAAAAAGAGTTTAAAAAAACCTCATCTTGCCAGGTTTTTATTTTTCCCGGTTTTTCACGATTTAGATCTGCGGGCCTTTCAATATAACCTCAGTTCAACGTGTAGTTACTTCCCGGAGAAGCCAATAGGTAAAAATCAAAAATCGCTAGCGATCAAGTGATTTTATTGATTGTTAACGGAAAACGGTGAAAAGCTATCCAGAGAATCATTAAGTCTGAATTTCGGGCATCCTTTCGACTCTAGAGGATGTCTGAAATTCAGGCTGGGAAATCTTTTATCTAAAGTTTTCTCGTTGTACTTGCCTGTGAGAACTGTGAATGTAATTAAACCGAACCATTTCTGTTATTATGTACCAAAGGGTCATGGTTTTTAGAGAGAATCTTGTGTCTGAAATAGTTTCCACATTTCTTCTTTCATATTTGTTGATCAGTTGTTACTGGTGGATGTGTTTTCTCAGCTGTACATTTAACTGATGCCAAAAAACAAAATAACAATGCGGGACTTTCTATTATAAGTCGCTAAAATCATGAAAAATCGATAATATCGATTTGACACGGCAATTTAGTTTGTCGATTTTCACCGACTTCCGTTATCAATCGATAAAAACCACTTGATTGGTATCGATTTTTATCGATTGACTACTCCGGGTAAATAGACAAGTTTTATCCATGGGTATCAGACCAACAAAATTATTACTCAAGCAAGTTCCTATCTCATATTTTTCAAACATTTAGATTTTTTCAGCAAACTTCCAAAATTTTCAGTCAATACCAAACTTTAAACAGTTCAGTCTTTGTATTTTTGCCTTTTTCTGCAACACTGATATTGTTAGGTGTTCCGCCTCCTGCGATTTTTGAGCGATTTCATGGAAAGTCACATCTATTTCATAAGCTAGGTTTTATGTATCCCATTATTATTATTTTTTAGATTCTATGTTGTTTTTCATTTTTCATTTTTTTTTTTCAAAATTAAGGGAGACATTCCGTCTTTTAGCATTTGGGGCTATTTTCCGCCATTCCGTGTTATGGGCATTCCGTCATTCCATGTTGTAGGGTCGCCACCAAAAATGCATGATTCTGTGAAAAGAGTAAACGAACGGCGAATGGGGGACGGGAGAAAATAATAAATAAATAAATAAATATATGGGATGGTAGGTAAGATTAAAATCGATGTCGGCTCCAACTCGTAGCCTATAAAGGAGAAAGATCTGTAGTTTCTATCGTTTCAGTTTCTGAAATTATTTTGCAGTAAGGTTTGTGCCTATGTCCCATGCAATGTACAAGAGAAACTGCGCTGATGTATTGTATTCGGCCGGCTGGTACCCCAGTATGTCAATTTTGCGTTATCCATAATTTTTTTGTTTGCTACAGCGATGTCCACTGCCTTAGATTTCTTCCGGTTCAACTGACTCCGATGACAAAAATACAGACAAAACTTTAAAACTAGTTGGAAGAGCGGGCTCGGCTTCTCCGCCGAGATTCAAGCCTTTTGAAGAGGGGTAAGAGGAGAGAGCTAAAAAAGATAGAGTTAGCTGAACTTTAAAAGATTATTTAGGTCTCAACATTCAAGGCGTATACATTTGTTTCAGTAGTTATTTGTTTATTTTTTATTTAATTTCAAAGATCAAGCCATGATACTAGAGAAATGGTTCCTGGTGCCTCTTGCGACACTCGACGGCATCACACTTCGAGAACTTGTTAAGGTGACCCGAACCTTAGTTTTTTTATATGCATATTGGTTATGTTTTTTAATCACATTTTTTGGCAGTAACGATTAAGCCGATTTCTATGATTTCTGGCTTCCTTAATAAAGAATAGTTAAACTTTAAGAAAATGTGATTTATTTTCTTGTAGGCATAAAAACGTTTGAGATATCGGTATATGTTGAAAACCACCTTTTTACAAAAAATGACGATACGAAACCCTAAGACAGATTTTTCTCTAACTTCAGCAAATAAGCTTCAGAGCTCTTTTGTTTTATATCTGCAGGTTTGAAGTCAATCATGACTTTAGAACTTGCCGCACAAATAGCTGGTCAAATTTAGCCTGAAAATGCAACGCTAGCTAACACATTTGTGAACGTTGACGCACAAATAGAGAAAAACTGCCAACGGACTATCTCCTATCTGCAAGAGTATCTTGCCCAAAGCTTCAGTTGCAAGAAACTGAGTAATGAGAAACTCACGGTGAATACGGTTCGCAATACAAGAAGAACAACTCTATGCTAAATGCGGGGCAAGATTAAAGAACCTCCATTCATCAAACTTACTTTGTGTTTGTTCCTCTCTTTTCAAAACCTATCTTAACAAGGTAAAATATATAAAGTATCTACGAAAAACTCTCAAGAGTTTTTAGCGTGGCAGGTGTCCATTATGGGGAGAAATAAAGCCAACAACTCCACTACCTTCTAACCATCCATTTGGTAATTTATTCAGGCTTTTTAGACTTGACATCAAATTCGCACGGGATATTCAATCGCATCTTCAGTACTGGCAAAGACCCTATTCGCTGGATCGAGTTTTGGCCTCATTGTACCCATATACAAAAAGGATGATCAATCTCAACTAGAAAACTATCAGGATACTCCTTAATAACAGATTGTACTCCTACATGATGGAAAAAGGAATTTTAAAAGCAGAACAAGGCGGCTTCTGACAAATGCATGGCACAGTTGATAGCATTTTTTGGTTTAAAAACGTTTAAGCGCGTTTCTTAGAAGTATTGATTTCTATACTCGAACAACAAATCGGCAGTCAAAATTGACAATTCTTTTCTTGCCACTCCGGGGTAAAGCAAGGTCACATGTTATCACCCATTCTCTTTAACGTTTATCTAAGTGATCTACCCAAACTGCTGAATTGTACAGCGAGTTCAGAGGACATAACTCTAGGAGAAAAA
>CALNXK010000213.1:685000-752500 GCA_942486035.1 Porites lobata | reverse complement strand
AGCGTTTCGCTTACTCCGATGCCAGCGCTACAGGGTGCGGTTCAGTTATTACCCTTAATGGGGATTGTGTGTGTCACAAGCTTTGGGAGCCTTCAGAATGTTCTAAGAGCTCTACTTGGAGAGAACTTGCAGCCATTGATTTTTCGCTAGAGTCTTTTGCGTCAATTTTGGAAGGTTCACCGGTCAAGTGGTTCACTGATAGCCAGACGACGGCTAGAATTATAGAAGTCGGTAGCATGAAATTGGATTTGCACAGGGTTGCTATTAAAATTTTTCAGTTTTGCGCGGAGCACTCTATTCGTTTGGAGGTGCAGTGGATCCCACGAACTGAAAACGAGAAGGCGGATTATATCAGTCGCGTTATAGATTTTGACGATTGGCAAATTACGGATGATCTTTTTCTAAGTTTGGAGGAGTTATGGGGCCCACATACAGTTGACTGTTTTGCCAATTATCATACAGCTAAGCTTCCTAGATTCTTTCCGCGTTTCTGGAATCCTGGTACGTCAGGAATTGACTTCTTTGCCCAAGAGTTAAGTTCCGAGAACTGTTTAGTGGTTCCTCCAGTTTCTCTTGTCGCTCGCGTTATCCATTATCTGAGCCTACAGAAAGCAATGGCTACTCTTGTAGTCCCATTATGGCCTTCGTCGAGTTTTTGGCCTCTTCTGACTAGTAAATATCGGTTTGTTCATGAAAGGATGCTTTACGCTGAATGCATCCCAAGCCCTCACCCTGGGAAGAAATTTAAGTTCATTCCTTGGTTCGCCTCGTTTTACAGGCGAGGTTGTCGCGCTTAGATTTGAATTTTTGTTAGGATAATCCAACCTTTATTGCCCTTAGAGTAGGTCATTCTGAACTAGCTTTTAGTACTGGTATTTGCAGGATTTGACACTGGTCATTAGTAGCATGGACAGCTGTGTCCAGAGTATATAACACTGGTCATGTGAAGGGACGACTGCGTCCGTTGGAGAAGATTTCTGTCGTTTTGGATTTTTGTTAGTAGAACGAGTTTTTGAGTTCTCTCGACAATGGGAGACCTGGTCACGTATGGAAAATTGTGTCCTTTTTTGACACTGGTTTGCGAATCGTAACTCAACTGCTGGCCAAGGTTTTTCACAAGGTTGAGCTGCGTTATTCTTGTTGGTTTAGGTTATTTACCTTTCTTAATCAAGGCTGTAGCTTTGTTTTTTGCTGATTGTTAGGTTATTTAAGTGTTCGAGCTGACTGTGTCCTAGACAGGGTGTTGCCTACTTTATATTCGTTTGCCTGTCGTTTATGGGGCCTTTTTGGGGGATTTAAATGATCTGCTAGAGCAAGTCGCGTTTAGGATATATATGCAGTTTTTACGCGTTTGTTATTAGTTTTCTTTGTAGGTTATTCGCTATGGCTTTGTTTTAGGAGCTATTTTGCATGCCTATTTTGCCCAAGGGAGGTCGCTGTGGTTTCTTTCTATTATGCTGCCTGCAGACATTGCGTCATAGGCATGGGACCGTTTATTAGAATCGCTGTCATCGCTTGTTACATTTCCTAAAGCTGCTATCCTGTTGTTGCAAAATTTTGGTGATATAATTTTTCCTTGCAGGTCGTAGTTGCAAGTAATGCATGGATGGTGCTCCCTCCTGCTATTAGGCCGGATTTTGTGGAGTAGGACTCGGAAAATTGCGCTACAGTTGCCTTTTTCTTCTTCTGTTGTCGCCCTTTATCTATTTGGATTAGATCGACAGCTTAGGTCCCCGGCCGCAATGTTCCTGATGATGGTTCCAATCCTTTGGATAACGCTTGTTGCAAGAACTTGATTGAGTGCGCCAAGAGGACAAGGAGCAATCCAGTTCACAAGACCCTATCATTAGAAGCATTATTGACAGACATGGCGCTGAGGAAGCATCTTTAAAGGACTTACGTATTGCCGCAATAAGTTCCTTAGTTTTTGCAGGATTTTCTCGTTTTAACGAGTTGGCTAATATTCAGCCAAAACACCTCACGTTTTGCGATAGTTTTGTTTTTTTTTTTTTGTGCCAAGGAGTAAAACGGATGTATATAGAGAGGGCAATTATGTTTATTTTGCTAGGTTAGAGAACAAATACTGCCCAGTAGCTATCTTACGTAGGTATATTGAAGCAGCCAATTTGGATCTGTCTAGTCACTTACCTTTATTCAGGCCATTAACGAAGAACAAGTCGGGTTATACCCTTAGGAATGGCAAGTTATCCTATACTCGCTGCAGGGAAATATTTAAGACTACTTTGAAAGATTTGGGCTATGACCCCAAGGAATATGGCCTACATAGTCTGCGTTCAGGGGGTGCTACAGCTGTTATCAGTAATAACGCTTCCAAAGCCGTTTCTGAGAGGTTGTTGAAACTTCATGGGCCGGCGCTGGAAAACAGACGAAGCAAAAGACATGTACGTTTTAGAGACAGAATGTAATCGTTTGAGTGTGACGAAATATTTAGGTATTTAGCTCATATTTAAATATGTTATCTGTTTTTCCTTTACCAATGCTGTAAGATTACTTTTCATTAAAGTGTTAGGGTTCGCACGCGATCCACCCATATCTGATATCGCCTGGTTTTTGCGGTTATTTAAGCGGTAAATAATTTACGTTCGTTTGAGCGAAGCGAATTAGAACGTAAATAATATGAAACTGCTGTAAGGGTGTAAGGGCCCTTACACCGAAAATCTATTCGTAATTCATGACTGGTATATCCGCGTTAGGAAAATTATGTGAGTGCGGTGCCGGATTTCGCTAGACAAAAACTCGTTTTTCTCTGGATAAAAAGCATGAGAAAACTTGTAGCTTCGCTCCAAAGCAGTTTATATCTCACAGAATCCATATAGCATATAATAAATGTCAGGGAATGAACCACAAAAATTATCAGTGTATTTATTCGAATCAATTTCCTCCGTTATAATTTTGCAATCTTGTTGAAGTGAAGTTGGTTACAAAAATTTGTTATAAATGAGCTGTTTTGTTTTAATTTTGGTTCTTCAGTAAGACGTATATAAGTATACTGAGAGTTGTTAAGCTTACTATGACCTCGTAAAAGCCTGATCATGGAGAAGTTCACTCTTTTTGAGGCACTACAACATATAATCTAAATATTTTTTCAGCCCTTGTAAATTTTTTTTACACCTTCTGAAAGTTACGTTATATGTTAGGAAAGTCCCGGGGTGGGGGAGGGGGTAACACCCTTGAAACAAGACACCAACGGGATAATTTTAAACTGCACTATCAAGCCTGCAAGTGTACATGTATGTACACTGTATTTTATTTTCAATACCCTCTCAACATCTGGTAGAATAATACATCAGTCAATTGAAACCCCGCCCCTGATCCCTGGGACTTAGCGGGGAATTTAACATTAGCCTGGTGTTAAAACACCACTAATTTTTCCACTTCCCGGGCCAAGTAGTTTGTTAAAAGCACCTTATGGCAGGGAATTAGTAGTTGTAGTTCTAGGTTTGAACCGTTCTCTTCTGTCTGGTACCCTGTATTTATTTTCAAACCAATGGACCTGTTAATAGAAATTCTCATCTGGGTTACATCAAGTTCAGGAGAAATGTCATCCCCTAGCTGAATTTTGTAATTGTTAACAGTCCTTCCATTTGTTCCAAGGTTTACTTTTGTTTTGCAGTGTGCTTTTACATTTTAGGAGTGGGGACTTGGCTTCTTTACTAATTGTCTAGTCCTGACGATCAACTTCATTCTGGGTTTTCTTTTGTTGAGTAACTTGCTTTTGATTCTAATTTTGAGTGACAATTCCCGGTTTGCCTAGTCTAAACTAAAATCTTCAACCAGTTGATCAGTTTCCTGGAATACAAACTCTGTTTATACCCTATCCCAGAGTAAACTGCTTGAAAACCATACCCTTCAGTTGGAACATACCAATGGCACAACCCTTGCCCCACCTCCTAGAGGAAACAAGGGCTTCTCCTAAGTCAATCATGTCAAATCCTTCTCTCTGTCCCTGCTTCCAAAAATGTATAAACTATGTGCTGTTAAATCCCTGCTGATGAGCTTGGTCAAGCAGGAATTTTGTTAATTCCACTGCACCCAGGGCCAGCATGTTGTTAAATACCGTAAAATTCCAAAAATAAGCCCCGGGGCTTATATTTTTCAAAGACCCTTTTTGAGGGGCTTATCTACGGAGGGAAATTAGCGTTTCAAAATCAAATGGGCTAACCTTACAGTTGGAAGTAAATTTACCTTTTTTGCTTTGTTTTTCTTTGTATTTGAGGGCAACTTTCCAAGTACAAGCCCCCAGGGGCTTATATTTGGAGTGGCTTATACATGGAGGGGCTTATTTTCGAAATCTTACAGTATGTGTTAAATCCTGGCATTGGCTGCATTAAATCCCCGCTATGCCCGAGAGGTTCGGGGGGGGAAGAAGGGTTTCAATTGACTGATGCATTTAGACACTGCATCCTTTACTCGCTTACTTGGTCACCAGGAGTAACTAATCAGTCTATTCAACTATATAAAACAATATATAAATATTAAACAGGTTTTCAGTGGTATCATAGTTTCTACTAACTATGGTGGTATGGACTAGAAAGTTGTAATGGTAATGGTAATCATTTTCTGTTTTTTCTACTGGATTAACACTACTTCGACCAATGACGTTTCCAGGCTTACATGTCTTATATGTAAACAGAATTAGAGAGTAGACTGGCAGGCCTCTCATTATTACTTATTTTCTTGGCCCCTACATCATCGTTTGATCAAAACATCTATGGTCACTCCAGAACATAACATTACTGATCATCTACTCGTTCTTTTTTTTGTTGTTGACAATGTGAAGATTTGTACCAAGAAATTATTTTCGTGAAACTGCTCACAGACAGGTTTTTAGAAAAAATAATGAATAATGTGTTTTAACAGGCATAACCTTCGAATCAGTTCATCACTGTAAGCTTTAGCCTGAGAAAGCAGACAGATTTCCAGTTGTATTTGATGTGAAACTACAACCCAAAATGTTTTGTTTTGTTTGATTTTCTCTTTGTGCAGTGCCTCTTATGAAGCACCACAAGTCAATTTTAATCCAACTGCAGCAAATATGGACATGTTGTGTATTTTTGTCATCACTAAACAATACTTTTGTTTTAATTATACGTAACAATACTTTTTTCATTCATGCCATGAATTATTTTTCAGTGGTACATTGTACTTCGAATTATTTTCCTAATGTGTATGTGTATGTACTCCCGAAAGCAGATTACAGAGATAAAGGGAGAGGGCATGATCGCAGGCTAAAAAAATGGCGCTGTCTAGCTGGAGGTAGGTTCGGATTTATTGCTTTATATCTTTAGATCGCTGTATCTATAATTAGATTTGATATTTGGCGTATTTCTATGCGATATACAGAAAATATTTTGGTGATATTTTATAGTTAGTCTTGTAAGTTAAGGTGTTTTTTCGCCTTTTATGTTTATGAAGTGTCAAAATGGCCTATCGAATATTACAGGTTGAAGGTCGCGTTTTATCTTGCCAGTCAAAACCAAATGATAATAAACGGCTACAAAACAAAATATGTAATGGTTTTATAAATTTTGTTTGTGCATGCAAATTTTTAGAGTGAACTTTTATGAACCTTTAAGGTTTTTTACTGGGCTGCCTGTGCGGCCCAGTCTTTGGGCGCGATCCATTCAACCAAAATTCCGACCGGTCCGACCGGGAAAAGTGGTCCACCTCAAAAGGTGGACCAGTTTTTTCGAAACTTTTCCGGTTGGACCGAACCGATCCATTGAATTCTGGACCGAAATTTTCGAAAATTTTGGTTGCATGGATCGTGCCCATAAATTCGGTTTTCGGTCCTCGGTGTCGAAAAGTGGTCTCCCCGGGGGAGGGAAGACACGAGGGTCTGGTATATGATTTTCTCTTGCACGAACCCTTGCACGGATACTTTTTGTACCTCTTCTCCGCTCCCCAAGAAAAATCCACAGGGCGTTGCGAACCTGAAGAAGGCTACTTGCGTTGTTCGAAGCGATTCGATCATAGGAGTCACTCTATAATTTTTTTATTGTTCGAGTTTAAGTCAGATGATGTTGGCGCTGGGAAACTCAGAGAAATGCTCACGTTGCATACAAACCGACACGCCGTTCATGGTAGGTTCACACCAAAAGATGACTGTGAGCGTCAGGTTTGGAACGCCGGGGGCGCTTCGTGAACTCAAAGAGAGAATTATCGATCGATGTAGTACATGAGCAATTAAGAAGCACAATTTATGAGCAAAGTATTTCATCAGTTGACAAAACTATGGCTGAAGACTTGATTGTAAGCTGTCGTAGTCAGTGAAGCGAACAACTCAGTTGCCGATGAATGTCAGATGAATCCTGATGTTACGCACGTCCATGAGCGAGGGACGTGACAACTTTGCCATGTTAGAAGACTGGCTTTTCCTTTAAATATTTCCTTCTATTTAATTTGGAGGTCTAAATTTCGGATACTGTGGATAAAGAAGACACGGGGAAAAATAGGAACTCAGCGGATTTCGCTCACAAGTTCAAGGCTTGACTTGAGGAAAATAGGAGCTATTACTGACAATTTTTGGTGACTGAGTAGAGCATACAAGTGTAGCCCACGTTGAGGTTTCAGGGGGTTTGCTTTTGTTTGTATCTGTATCTTGCTAAGCTTTTATCATTAAATTTGTACATGATCTTGTGATCACAATTCTGTGTTTTCGCCCATTCAGCAAGCACGCTATATTGATGTCAGCATTAGCGAGTTCCTGAAACATGCCTTTGAAAATTTTCAGCTCTCGTGATGTTTCTTGATATTTCTTCTATCATTTTATGGAGATGTAAACTGAAGTCACCGCAAAATGGAAACTTTAAAAAGCCGTATAATCCATTTATCTCGAAACATAGTACACATGACTTATGTGACCTTTATTTTCCTAAAGGCGTTTTGAATACGAACGAACACAGTCAATGTGAGGGGCAAAAACAGCATTAACATACTCAGTAAATGAACCATAGGGTTTTAACTCAATTATTGTACATTGAGATGAATCGCTTGAAAAGAGAGACTTCGCTTGAAGATGTGATCAGAAGTAAACAAAGTCACAATAGTGCGTCACGTTCAGTCTTTTTTAATATCCAAGGACTGTGAATAGTGATTCCATATTGTTTAGCTGGCACGAAAACTTCGGAGGAGTTATAAAGCGGCATAGTTATCGTCCATGCAGAAAAGTTAGTCATGGGTAAGACAAACAATGAACTCGAGCGAATTTTTGACTCATATCGGTATCAGGTAAAAAATATGTTGTCGATCGGTTCATCTATTTACATTGTTTGAAACACGTGCTGATGAAAGCAACATGCGAACGAGAAATCTTTAAACTTTTTCAGGTCACAAAATGCAAAGGATTTTATTCCTTTAAGTCAGAGAAAAATACCAAGACGAAAATCTTAAAACTGAATATTTTTTATCTTGTGGAAAAAATCGTGCGTTTTCATGTAGACTGTAGACCGCAAATTAGGATCGTCTATTTACTGCACTTTTAACAAACATACCAATTCTGAAGTTCAGAAGCCAACAGACGATTGCGTTTTTCGCTGCTGTCAATCATCTTATCTTAACGGACCTCTTAGGAAACAAAACTTTACTTCACGGGTTCAAAAGGTCATGGTTTGTGATTTGTGGATTTCGATCCGTTTTGTGTTTCTCTGTTTCAAGGTTCGTCGCTTGTGATCGTAATTATGGATTTACGGCAGCGGAAAAACACAATTGTGAAGGTGGCTTTTGAAGTTTAGAGTTTGCATGTTTGTGAAAAGCGCAGCAAAGTCTCAGTGCAGTCAGAGGCCCCTGGATCAGGCGGGATCAATGGGCAGTTGGCTGTCTGTTTTAGTATACTTCTGGTTTTCATACCATACAATATTTCTGTTTAGTGTAAATCAGCTCCGTCCGTCGCACTTAATGCTCGTAGAACGACAACAATTTTTGGAATTTCCGGGTTACGTCAATTAGTCACGTTATACTGCCACGCTATATTTTGGGGCACAGAGGGACTGGGGGAGGGGTGCGTGAAAATAATGCAAATCGTTTCCTGCTTAGAATTAATGGCTAACTTGTTTATTTTTATTCATGATGGTGGAATTTTAAAGTAATTATACAGCCCCCACTTAAAAATGGTACTCTTTTTTTGGGTTACAAAAGTCTTTCAAAAGGGTACAATGTTCTGAATGAGTTTATGTATTTATGAGATTCTGTCGCATGCAATGGTCGGCGACAAGGTTTTGTAGTAGCCCCCTTCCCTCAGAAAAAATAGCCCCTTTGCAGCCCAGTTAAAAATCGCCTTAAGGAGATTCTTGTTTACTTCTGAAGTGACGACTTCATAATGGCGATAGCAAGGTTTTTGTTTTGCACGTTGGCGTTTAGGTAGTTAGTAAAATAAAAGATTTCAGTTGCCCAATTTAGCGATTTTTCCTTTTTTAATATACACTAAGACGGTAAATATTTTTTTTAGTTACAAAACCGCGATCCAAGAAGGTTCTGACTATTTTGAAAGTTCTACTAGAAAATTACATTCGAATGATCTCGTGTGACCGTCATTACATAAACAACAACAAATTCTGCTCTGCTGCAGTATAAATCTAAAGGTTGTATTGCACAGAAACAGAATGAAGCCTATGGAGAAATTTGCTTTCAAATCCCAACAAAGATTCCACTGTAAAATTAAATCATAGAATGTGTTTGTTATTATGATTTTTTGCAGGACAACAGTGAGTGCCTGGCCTGAAAAGACTACTTGAACATACACTGAAAAATAAACGAGTTCATAATACCGTGAATATGAAGAAGAACATGAAGAGGTCTTAAATTGATTGCAAGTGGAATAAATTAAGACTATGTAGCATTGTATTTTTGTCGTCAGAGGCTTAAGTGTGGTGTTGCACAAACTACAGTCAGCTCTCAGATGGAAACTATTGGGACTGGCACAAAATGTCTGGATTAATGGACAGGTGTAACTCTTATAGAGAGTACAAGAAAATGACTGAAGAATAGTAGGGACGAACTCCATTTCCTGGAGGTGCCTTATCTTTTGATTGTACTACTGTATAATACTTCTAGCATTATATGCTCTCTATTAGTATTATATGTTGTAGTTACAAGGACACAGGGAAGTATTTTTTGAATCAAGTTTGATTAAGCCTGGCTGCAGTTAATGAATTTAACTAAGAATGAAATTGAATCATACTGAACATGAAGTATACAAGTGTGCTAGCGTTACTGGTCACACTAAAAAGTTTGTTTTTCAATGGTTTAATAGCGGTTACAGGCCATTTGTGTTTCATTTGTGCAAAATTCTGTATAATTTTCTTGTTTGCAATATACTCAGTTTGAATGTGTATGTTATATGCATACATACATACTTCATTGTTACCTCCCCAAAGGGGCTTTTCAATAAAGTATGTATGTATGTAAATGTTTTATGTTGTATCTGTAAGATATATATACAGCAATGTCTGGTTTCAAAGACTAGTGAATGTTTAGTTTCTTTTAAGTTCCTTAGTATGTCTTGCATGGGTAGTCTTCAGTGACAATTTCATTACAAAAAGCTGTTATTATCAAACAAAAATATTTCCTGGGCTACTTATTTGTGTTCTTGTGACCTCTTTGTTATTTTTTCAAGGGCAGTGAGTTTTATTTTTTTTTAACATACTTATTCTTCATTGCATAGCAGTATTCGTGTACAAGATAAAAAATAATGATTACTGGGCTGCCTGTGCGGCCCAGTTATAAATTCGGTTTTTGGTGGTCGGTGCAGAAAAACGGCCTCCCAGGGGAAGGAAGACACGAGGGTCTGGTACCCAGAAACGATGTTCTCACAAATGGTCTCATAGGATTTTTCCTTGCACAGACCCTTGCACGAATACTTTTTGTACCTCGTCTCCGCCCCCCCACCCTCCCCCCCCAGAAACCCAGAAGGCGTTGCGAACCTGAAGAAGGCTATTTGCGGCAAGTAATTCATGGCAGTCTCCATATAGACTCTCTGATATGTTATCTCTTATACCTTGTATACCATTATATACCTTATGTTTACCCTAGTAATACTGTATACCCTGTATACCCCTATATATCCTGTATACCCATGTTTACCCTAGTAGTACTGTATATCGTGTATACCCATATATATCCTTTGTACCCATGTTTACCCTAGTAATACTGTGTACCTTGCATACCCTTGTGTATCCTGTTTACCTATGTTTAGCCTAGTAATACTGTATACCCTGTATATCGAAGCGATTCGATCATAGGAGTCACTCTATAATTTTTTTATTGTTCGAGTTTAAATCAGTTGATGATGTTGGCGCAGGGAAACTCAGAGAAATGCTCACGTTGCATACAAACCCACACGCTGTTCACGGTAGGTTCACATACACTAAATGACGACTGTGAGCGTCAGGTTTGGAACGCCGGGGCCACTTCGTGAACTCAAAGAGGGAATTATCGATCGATGTAGTACATGAGCAATTAATAAGCACAATTTATGAGCAAAGTATTTCACCAGTTGACGACCCTATGGCTGAAGACTTGATTGTAAGCTGTCGTACTCAGTGAAGCGAACAACTCAGTTGCCGATGAATGTCAGACGAACTGATGTTACGCACGTCCATGAGCGAGGGACGTGACAACTTTGTCATGTCAGATGACTGGCTTTTCCTTTAAATATTTCCTTCTATTTAATGCAACACACGCTACTTTGGAAGTCTAAATTTTGGATACTGAGGATTAAGAAGACACGGACAAAAATAGGAACTCTGAGAATTTCGCACACAACTTCAAAGCTTCACCGGGACATCCCATCCGGGAGCTTCACAAAGACCGACTTGAGGAAAATAGGAGCTATTACTGACAATTTTTGGTGACTGAGTAGAGCATACAAGTATAGCCCACGTTGAGGTTTCAGGGGGTTTGCTTTTGTTTGTATCTGTATCTTGCTTAGCTTTTATCATTAAATTTGTACATGATCTTGTGATCACAATTCTGTGTTTCGCTCATTCAGCAAGCACGATATATTAATGTCAGCATTAGCCAGTTTTAAAAAACATGCCTTTGTAAATTTTCAGCTTGCTTGAGGTTTCTTGATGTTTCTTGTGCCATTTTATGGAGATGTAAACTGAAGTCACCTCAAAATGGGGACTTAAAAAAGAGTGTAATCCATTTATCTCGAAACATAATACACATGACTTACACGACCTTTATTTTCCTAAAGGCATTTTGAACACGAACGAAGACAGTAAATGTGAGGGGCAGTATAGACGTCATTTTTGTAGAACAAATATAAAGCAATTCAGTATCCTTTACCGAGGACCTAAAATCTGGAATTCGTTGCCTGTTTCACTAATTAGCTCTCCTTCTATATTTGTTTTTAAAAAAGATTTAAAGAATTATCTCACTGATAGCCGATCTGTCGCTTAATTTTCTGATCTTGCTCACTCTGCACTCAGCCATGAATTTAGGTAGTTGAAGGAAGCCTATTAATATAAGCTTCAAGCTTTGTTAGGCTTTCTTGTCACATTAATTTTATAATTTAATTAACAACGTTTGTTCATGTTGTATAAGGTTTTGTGAGTGACTAAATAAATAAATAAATATGAATGAACCAAAGGGTTTTACTTAATGTAAGGGTCAATTGTTGTGCACTGAGATCTATTGCTTGAAAAGAAAGAGTTCGTGCGCAAAGCCCTCACTTAAAAATGGTACTCATTTTTTTGGGGTTACGAACATCTTTCAAAAGGGTACAATGTTCTGAAAGAGTTTATGTTTCAGTCTCACATGGGATTCTGTTTCACGCAATGGTCGGCGACAGGTTTTGTGGTAGCCTGAGTGTGTATAGCCGCCCCCTCCCCTAAGAAAAAATAGCCCCTTGGCAGCCCAGTTAAAAATCGCCTTTCGGCGATTCTTGTCATATTTTAAATTTACCCGGACTTTAGTTTTCACAATCTGTCCAACTGTAATGCTCAATATTGGAGACAGCTCAATAAGGTGTTTAGAGAAGAGTACTGATGTACACCAACAAATCCAAACTTTGATAGTTAAAACAGATCATCTGGCGTTGAAACTGGGCAGCAAAAAATAAATGCCATAGCAGATGATGAATTACACAACTTGATATTAAACTGAAGTAGAGAACCGATAATATGAGTCAAAAAATGATGTCAGTGCTATCATCTGAGTTGTGATACTTTCTTAGCAAGTCACGAAATTTTAATACAGCTCACGGAGGTGGAACTATATTCCATACAGATATTTGTTCGCGGGGGAAAAATTGAACAAAACATAAAACGAACGTGATAAAAATAATTTGTTCCTTCGCTATTGCTTGCAGCAAATGAATACCACGGGATAATGGCTAACGTTCGCTGGATAATCTCTCTTACGATCCGGACTTGGAAGGCACAAGATAACATCGACCTAAACCAGATGAGTCATCGATATGTCAGCGGCGTCTTACAAAATGAACCCTCGACTTCCGCTCATTTGATCGATCGCTGCGAGAATGTTAATTTGAGTTTAAAAAGGGTCAATTTTTGTCATTAACAGTTTATATTACTAAAAACTGTTAAATCTACAATAGACTCAGCAGTAGTGCGCCAATGTACGTGGCTTATGGTCGTTCCGAGGAACTTAGCTGAGGCTAGTAGTGATAGACGGCACTGGGGGCTTCAAAGGATGCCGCCGCCGCTATTGTTTAAAGGCTATTGTTCTCAGTTGTCAATTAAAAATTCAAGATGGCGCTCGGAGAGGACTCGGAACTTAGTTACTAATCAACATGTAAAACTGAACTGATATATGTGGATAAAGGGAATGGCTTAGACATGTGGTTCAGAATTTCTAAAACGTTTTTTAAAAAACGACTCTACCAGGACTTGAACCTGCAATCTCCTGATCCGTAGTCGGGCGCCTTATCCATTCGGCCATAGAGTCTCTATGAAAGAAAAAAACAGAGCATAGCGAGGTTTTGATCCCCGTACCTTCGGGTTATGAGCCCGATGCGATAACCATTTCGCTACCATGCCACTACAAGCGACTTAAAGACAAATAACGATTTATTACAGTGTTCTCAAATAGATTTGACATTGTTGACATAAGATATCTAGATCGCCGACCCTATTATCATAGATCAAAGTCTTCTCAGGAATTTTGACTTCTTTCTTCTCAGCGTCTCTCTTCGTCTTCTCTCTTTGTTGTCTCCTTATCTCTTTTCGTTTGAGGGTTCGAATAGTCTCTTGGAGTGTGAGAATGTGAGTTTCTTAAAAATTAATAACATCCTTGAGATGTTTTATTTCTGCTTGACAGCCAAGTTCCTTAATTGTTGACATCTCTAAAGTGAAAGTTCCTAGAATGTGTGTATAGTTTTATAAGAAACGCGTTCCAGTGAATGGTTTCGTATGCTAATTCATGTTCGCTTCAAATTTGCATGAAAAACTTGCTGAGTCAGCTAAAAATAATATTGCTCCTAATTCTTAGAAAAAAGAAGACCTGAAAGAGAGAATTGAACCCGTAAGCTTAAACGTAATGAAAAGTTACCTGGCGTCAGTACTAAGGCTTTGCGCTAAGCCCGTTCCCGACGAAAGTTTACTACAAAATAAAACTAGTCTTTCTCATTATTGGTTATTGACTTTTAATCATGTGGTGGTTCCTAAAAGAACCGTTTTGTCATAAGACAATTAGTAGGATCTGTTTTTCCCACTCAGAAATTTACTATGGTAGGCGAAGTTAAATGGGTAGGCTGAGATTATTTGCCATTTTTCGCCTGGTACTTTCTCAGAATAATACACAGCGAGGTGTTTGGCAGGAAAGCCATCCGGATCTGCACCAATTTGCCGGTTTAGTTTAAACACGAACAAATAGAAGTGCCCATGATATTCGTTCCATCCCTCGTGTATGACGGACACGTCTTCGCTGTTTTCTTCCCAGGTGAGTTCGGAGACAGTCTTTAACAAATCGACTAAATCAATTTGTGACTCAAACTTCGACGCTCTCACATGTTCATGTTTTAAAACTTGCCTCTCGTTAATATGGTCTGCTTGTTCTTGCGTTAGGAACGTTCCCTCGGTTTCAAAAGGCGAAGCCATGGTTGAAAATAAAATTTTTTCTGGTTCATCTTAAGACAGATTGCAACACAAAAGACTCAAACTTGAAAAAGAGCGAAAAGGGTTATTGTTTTTGCCGCCCGCCGTTCAACTAAAAAGAGCAGCGAACTTTTTGCCGCGAAGGTTCAAAAACTTAAAAGAACGGCGAAAAATTAAATGTTTTTTTACCGCTCCACTTTAATTGTCCCCGCACCAATCAGCGTGAATCTCACTTGAATAGCATAAAGGCAGAGTGAATTTGGAAAAGTCATTTTGCTCTGCTCATCCCAGTGTCAATATATCCAATTGCTCAAAGATGAAGACTTTGTATGAACTTGCCTTGGAAGCAGTCCCTAACAAGGGTTTAATGGCCGATACGTTTCTCGTGCCTTGTCATCCGATCGCCAAAGAACTTCAAGCCCAGTAGTACATCGAAGACAGAAATAAGTATAGGGAACAACACCGCGTCAATTTCAGGTTTGTCTACGCAAATTTCTGTTTTATCCAAGCCTTCTTTTCAAATTCAAACTTTTACCCGAGCGATGTTACGTTTTTAAATCGATTGTGGAAACAAATCGACGATTTAATTTAGTTCATGTTCCGTTTTAGGCCTATTCTGAAATCCCTGTTTTGGATTAGAGATTGCACATGGTTAAGACCAAATGTTGTATGATTGAACTGTAAAAACGTGTTTTTAAACGCGCTTGTTGATGTCTTATTTTACAAATTGTTTGAATCAGTTGAAACAGCGAAGATGGGCCATGTATCGTCATAAAACAGAATGGATCCAGTGAATGCAAAGATTCCTATGTGTTCCCAATGTAAAAGAATTAGGACAACGCAGTTAACATTAAACGGTTTACGTTTGCAAAGGCAAAAGAAATTTGTTGATAAAAATGAAGAGGCTCGTTTAATTCGCCGTTTTCACTATACGCCAATTCGTAGACGCTTAGAATTTATGTACGGTTTTGTTTCTCTTTAGCAAATGTTTGGGACAAATCAAGAAGCGTCATTTTTGTAGATCGACCCAATGGCTTTCGTTTCATGAAGGAGTCTGTTCACAGTGTCTCATGCAGAATTGGAGTTGATTGTTTGACTGTGACGGGTCAAATGAGATATGACCGTTACGAAAGAGTTAATTTTGAAATGGAACGGCACAAAATCTTTAAGCTATATAGGGGTACAGGAATTTTAAGAAGACGTCAGGCACTTGAACACAGAGTAATCCAATCTTTGGGTCTTTTTTAGAAACGTGACCTTTTCGCCGCTAAATCCTTTTACAGAGTGGATCGAAATCAATGGGCAGACCACTGATTTTCGTATTACAATTTTAAATGTAACGATCGATGATGTAAAGCTTGTGGACAATCCTTTTTTTCCTGCTATTGAAACAATGATTGAACGTTTTGAGCGAACCTAAGCACACTTAAAGTTAGAATTTCCCTGGTTCTTTCGAGATTACCATGTCAATTTTTTATAATGGACCAGATTCATTAGGGATCTGATATGTTCCAGTTTGTAAATAAGAAAAAAGTGCTTTGAAAAGGACTTTAACCGACTAGCGGTTAAAACACGTTCCTCTCATTGCATTTACTAAGAAAGTGATTGTACCGTTTTACCGAAGGAAGGTAAAAATGTAAATAAAGTTAAGTTTGCGTGTAATTTACTTGTGTCTTTGGGAAAAAAGAAATGAACTGAGATTGTCAAATGAACGCTCAGGGAAAAAAAGAACAAAGATTATAGCTGAATCAGCCAAAAAATTAATTAGAAACAGAACAAAGATTCATTATAGAGTGGTAAAAAATTAATTAGAAAAAGAACAAAAGTAGCTGACTCAGTCAAAATAAGTCATTAGGTAGCCTTGGGCAGCCTTGAACGTTCTTTGTCCATTATGACTTAATGAAATTCGAAGCACGCGCTCCACAGCTAATTTAACTAAACTGCGTCTCTGAAAGCGTCATTCAGTTTTTACTGTCTTACTGAGCGGAGCTTTTTGCGAAACTTTTTGAAAACGATGGATCCATACATTCGCGCGCTTATGGAGGATGGACTCGATTCCTTGTTGGAAGAAATTCCAGACTGGACCGCTAGTCAGAGGGGAAGAGTTAATAGACTCGGAGGATGAAAGTGACCTGCTAATCGCGGCGCGCCGAGCAGACCAGCAAGGAGGGAATCCCTTGTTTGCTGTCAACATGGAACGAGTGAGAGCACCGCGCTCTTTTCACCGCGGTGTGGCGATTCAGATGCAAGTCCGATTTTCGCTGGAACAGTTACGTCCGCCGAATGGGGAATACCAAGGTGAAACGGTAGCAGAAGCCTTCCACCAAGGATTGATTAATTTTATCCGCGATCCTCGCAATGGTATTGTCAATCCTGACGAGTATTCCATGTCAATGGCGATTCACCACAGTACAGGGACCCACACGTGGACCAGCTGTCCGAGAGTTCCACTGAGTGAGTGGATTCAAGGATCGCCACTGACTCGGCAATGGTTAGAAAGACTGGCTAAACAACTTAACTCGGCGGAAAGTTTTGATGCCGCGGGCGGTGATTTTTACGCCGAACTGTCTTTTTTTAAGACGCAGCAACGTGGTGGAAGACCAGCAAAAAACAAGCCTGGTAACAAGTCGTTTGAGCAGTTACTGAAAAAGAGATCTGTGATCACGATTAAAAACAAAGATGAACTGTGTTTCGCCCGTGCCTTAATTTCCACTAAAGCCTTTGTGGACCAAGACCCTCAGTATTGCACGATTTTTTTTAGGACAAGGACTGCAAGGTCATCTTGCGTACAAACTACATCAAGAAACCGGGGTTCCTGAGGGAATGTGCGGGTTGCCCGAAATTCAGCGAATGCAAGCCCATCTTGGTCCTCAAGGATACCAGATTAAAATCTTTGAAGGAGTCTGTGGTGCGCTCTGGTATTGTGACCCATTGTTTGATTCAGCACCTAAAAAACTGTGCCTGCTCAAACTGGAACAGCATTTTCACGGATTACGAAGTGTGCCAGCCCTCTTAAACAAGAGTTATTACTGTCACCAATGTAACAAAGGTAACGATCAAGAAAATGCAGAACACCATAATTGTTCTCATCAAAACTGTAACAAGTGTCGAAGAAATAACGGCGAATGTTCTGATTTTCAAGAAAGAAAGCCTGCCCATGTCTACTGCAATGATTGTGGTCAGACCTTTTACGGACAAAACTGTTTTACCGCTCACAAAGATTCTAAAGGGAAGAAAAATGTGAGTCTGTGTCAAAAATTCAAAAAGTGTCCTGAGTGCTGTAAAGTGTACAAGTATTCCAAGAAAAAGAAGCATGTGTGCGGAGAATACCGTTGTCCCAACTGCCGAGAGAAAGTTTTACCAAAGCATCAGTGTTACATTCAACCGCTTGGAATGGAATACAGCAATTTTCTGGACCAAGCAGCCGATTTTAGCGAGGAAGACCGTGCGATTCTGGAAGATCTGGTTGAAGCCGAAGCAGAAAGTCAGGAAGAAGAGGACGAGGAACCGCCCCCGTTGGTCTGCTGCATTGACTTTGAATGTGGTTTAGATGAAAATAATGATTTTGAGGATGTTCGTGTGGGCTAGCAATATGTGAATGTGGAAGGTAGCTACCGCGAAGCTGGCAAGGCG
Organism: Porites lobata; assembly: GCA_942486035.1. Lineage (NCBI taxonomy): Eukaryota > Metazoa > Cnidaria > Anthozoa > Scleractinia > Poritidae > Porites > Porites lobata. The sequence continues at coordinate 734,786 of CALNXK010000213.1, read as the reverse complement.
TCGGATATGTTGGACGATGTGATGGCGAAAACGGTGACGGCTGAAATGAAAGAACGGAAGGTATTTGTGTTTGCTCACAATATGCGAGGGTTTGATTCCTCGTTTATTTTGCAATTGTTGTATGATAAGGGTTACAAAGTCGAAAAGGTCTTGAGTATGGGAGCGAAATTTTTGTCGTTTCAGTGCAGTAATGTGATTTTTCGGGATTCTCTTAATTTTTTTAACATGCCTTTGGAACGCTTGCCGGCGACATTTTTTTTGAAGGAAGCGCATAAGGGTTTCTTTCCTTATTCTTACATTTCTGAAGACAAGATTAATTACACTGGACCCTACCCAAAAGCAGAAGAATACCATCCCGAACGAATGAACGAAAAACAGAGAAAGGAATTTTTAACTTGGCACAAAGAAAAAGTTAACAGCGGCGCCATCTTTGATTGTCAAAAAGAACTATCTGCGTACCTGAAAAGCGATGTCCAAGTGCTAACGGAATCGATGGAAACATTTGCCAGCGAAATGGTAGAGTTGACAGGCATAGACCCTACTGTGGAATGCGTCACCATTGCAAGTACGGCGTTTAAAGTTTTCCAGACCAAGTTTTTGGAGCCCTACACGATTGCCTTGGAGCCTCTCGGCGGATGGCGCCACAACCAGCAGAACCAGAGTGTGGAAGCCCTGCAGTGGTTAGAATTTGAAAATGCCAAGATTGGCGGTGGTATTCAGGTAACTATTAAGAATTTTAGAAATTTAAGTTGCAGTCAAAGTCTACACATTTTAAATTAACCTTGCAGTGTTTTTCACACTTAAGAAATTTAGTTGCAGTCAAAGTGCGCATTTTAAAAATTTAACTTGCCGTGTTTTACTGCAAATTTTAATTCGTGACATGTTTACTACTGTGCAAACACAATTGCACGCTACAAATCAAAAATTAGAAGGAAATGTATGCGAAGTATGCCTAAAAAGTCTGCAGATTTTAAACTTACATTGCAGTGTTTTTCTGCAAATTTCAGTTATCGAAATGATTTATACTCTGCAAACGCAAATGCACGATCGAAATCAAAAATTATAATCTGCGGACCGCGCGGGAAACAGTAACAAACTTATAATTTTTCTTTCTATCTTTCAGTCTATGGGGCAAATTTGGTGGGCGACAGAACAAACCAGTGACCCACTGTATCACCCAACCCTCGCATCTGTTCCAGCTGTTAGAAGACCCGGTGAATGAGATTCACAGTGTACGTATCTGCTCTGAAGATGTCATGGAATTAGTGGTGACCAAAGTGGAAGACGAATACCAGCGTTCGTTCAAGCAAAACGTGTTCATCGCGGCCTTCACGACTTCGCTGGCTCGCCTAAAGCTCTATGATGCCCTTGATTTCTTAGGTGATCGAGTCTTGTATTACGATACAGACTCGGTCATTTATAAAACCAAGCGGGGTCAAGACAAGCTACCGCTGGGTTCGTTTTTGGGGGAATTCACAGACGAGATTGACGGAGACGTGATCGTGGAATTTTGCAGTGGCGGGGCGAAAAACTACGGGTACCTGACCAAGAAAGGTAAAGTCGAATGTAAAGTACGTGGGGTTTCGCTGAATTATGAGACGAAACAAGTCTTGAATTACCAGACCATGAAAGAAAACATTCTGAAAGAATTGGACGAGCCCTTGGAAAAAGCGCGCCGAATGGCTATTACTATTCTCGATTTTTTCCAAAGGGATCAAGTCACCAAGAAATTCAAGCTTACGGAACGTAAAAAACATTTCAACTGGTGTTTGATAAGCGTGTGATTGACCCTGCCACTCGTTCTTCCACACCGTACGGATACAACTGGTTCGGTGCCGAAGTGGAACTTTTAATGGACTTGTAAATAGTGCGGGTACGGTTAGCTTGGTAGCGCCAACCCGCTTTAGCTTTTGTATACGGTTTTTATAGGGGTACAGTAGCTTGGAAGCGCGAACCCCTTGCATGCTTTGTTTTTGAAAATAAATTAGAGTTTGTAACATTTCATCGAAGGGAGGTGAAATGTCGTGAACACAATTGAATGGTGTGGTTTCTGTTTTTGTATAAATAGAGGGCAGTATGGTTAGTCAAATTACTTGTCGTAAGATGTCGAACATTTATTTGACCCTCGTAAGCGATGTCACCCAAAAGTATACGAGTAATGTGGCCAATCAGTTTAAAGTCAAACCTCAGCTAAGATTACCCGGGGAAGGATGGAAAGTGTCAGTGGCTGGAGCTATTTTACCAAAAATGCCTTTGTTCAAAGAATTACAAATTGCGAACGTAAATTTAATCGAATTATGGGGTGAAACTGAAAAAGCAGGACAATCCGATGCGTGGCAAAAGGGTTATGTGAAAGCAACCGATTTACGTGAATGGGAGAAAGCAGAAACATGTCATACAGGGGAAGAATTTTTCAATACTGTAAAACATAGACTAGAAGAAACAGCGCATGCTAGTTTGGATGAGGGATTTAAGTTTTGTTCAGCGCGTTGGATTAACTTAGCCTGGGACAAAAAAGGAGTGCATCCGGAACTGGTCTTAACAAACACTACAACAAGTAATTTAATTTATATTTACAAACCGTTCGCCAAATCTTTGCGCTGGATAAATCTTAAGACAAATCAACATGATAGCATGGGACCAAATTTGGTACATAGCTACCCCAATCACACTAAAGGAGCAAGTTCCTTGGAGACGGGAAAACCCACTCAAATACTTGGCAATTGGCTTCATTTAAGTACTCTCTCCGATTGGCGTTTTATTAACCTCAATCATTGTTTTAAAGATGCCTTAAATCTTCACCCCCGCCCGCTTTCTGTGACCGCCAACGTGACTGCCAACAAAGAAACCGTCACACAGTCACTGGGTCAAGTGTACTACGCGCCTCAAGGAAGACAACGCTATGCGTTTACTCCCGTTCAAGAAACCTTTCAAGAGGTACAAGACAATAATTGGGAAGAAGTAGAAATTACTCTGAAAGAATTGGATGGGACACTAGTTCAATTTCAATCGGATAGTCAGTGCGTGATTCGACTGCATTTTAAGAAAGAATAAGACACAATTCAATTGTAACAACAAATTTTTATTAAGTGAATAAAAAAACAAACAGAATTACAGCTTAAGTTTGCGTTTTGTCTGCATAATGGCTTTGACGATCCGTTCTTGTTTGGTTTTCTTCCCTGGGAGGTTTTTAATAGCGCGTATCATTTTATCGTCCGTTTTCCACTTGTCCTTTAAACTTTTCGCTTTGGAATAATCGATGTCATGGATTTTCGCTAATTCGTCTAATCTATTGACGCCTCGGTCACCCCTCTTCAGTCTTTGTTGAAGCCGGGTCCCTGGACCAAGGTAATTTGCTTTAGGCCAATGAAACTCTTTGCCTGTTTTTTCAATTAATTTTTGAATATCCAACTCAGCCCCACGCTGACCACGCTTTTTTCCTTTTTGCGGTCTTTTTCTGCGAACCTTTCTTTTACCAGTCTTTGCCATGTAATCTTCTTTTCGCTGGTGTCCCAAACGGTTTCCAGCATGGAGCCGGGGCGAGTTTCTTTAAGGCTCTTTCTTTAGCCCTTTCAGCAGCTCTTTTTGATGCCTCGGCAAATTTTTTTTCAATGCTCTCCCGAGCTCTTTGAAAAGGGGATTTAGCAGCAACGCCTTCTTCTTCCGCTGTACTAGAAACACTGGAAGGAGGGGAAGGAGGGGAAGGATTCTTTTTCTGTTTAGGAGTCTTGTATCCAGAGGAAGGCGTCTTTTTCGGGGTTTTGGGTAACAGCCGCTTTGCCTTGGATCCGGTCTTAAACGTTAACTTGGGTTTTTTACTCGTAGAAGGACTTTGTTTGACCACTGGCGTTTGTAACGCTGACTGAGGGGTGACCGGTTCTGCTTTCCTTTTTATAGCCTTACTGATTTTTGAAATGTTTCCCATAAAATGTTGTAACGGGCCTACGGCTAAATTTTCATCATCACTCTCGTCTTCATCGCGACTTATTCCTTGTGTTCCTCCTGGTTGACAAATTTTCTTGACGCATTGTTGTAATTCTCGGTTGACTGATTTTAAACGAGGTTCTTACCATGTATCTGGGGCAGGACTCTCCAACAAAAGTTCTTTTTGAGCGGCTAAACCTGCTCCTTTGGTCAAACGGCTGTCGTCTAAAAGATTAGATTTATATTTATCTCGCAAACGTAAAAATTGCACTGGGTTTTCAATCAGTGTGGATGAAATACCGTCCATGCTTGCTAATGAAAATAAGAGTTAAGCCTTGTCTTTTTATATTGGTTTGGGTCTGTATCTCTATTTGACTTTTTGTCGAAACTCTTTGATCATTGGTGCTAGTAGAAGCAAATAGTCTAATAGACAAAGAAGTCGTTGTAACACGTTACGTTTCAGATTGTCTTTTACCACAGTGATAACAGCGATGTAATTCTTTCCACGCGCCAGCGCCAATCTGAGTACTCATCAAATGTTTGCGCTTTTTTATACTCTGACGAGGGTTGGCAATGAGTCGGACAGATTGACGATAGGGTTTTAAACGGCTCACTGTTTTTCTCCCAGGTTTAACACTCCCACGCAATGTGTTCATCACTAACTCACTCACGGCATTAATTTGATCTGCATTCGCATACCGTAATTTTTGTTGCCGCTTATTTTGGTTAGCTTCTTTTAACACATCGTTTAAAAAATGACTCTGTCTGGTCATACGCCCTGTCATGTTTATTTCTTTCTTTGTGTTCGTTGACGTCTCTTCCTTTTATACTTCTTTTTCTCTAACGTTAGGATTGCTTTCCTAGTACCAAATTTTGTTAATGCACTTAAACCTCCTAACGCAACCGCTTTTCCTCCCGCCGCTAAAGCTGTAATCGCTGCGGCTAACAGGGGAGCAATCCCACCTCGTTGTCTTCCAACCCCTGGTTTACCTTTTCTTCTTTTTGGGTGACCTTTTCGTTTCAAGTTTAACTTTGCGTTTGTTGAACAGTGAACGGCTATTTATATCTTCGTCAAAGGCATGAACTCGCGTTGCTCCCTGTTCTTTGGTTAAATGACTCCAAATACGAAAACAGTCATCGGAGGCAGGATGTAAATCCAACATAAAATACCCAAAAGGACGGGAGGTCAGCTTTAAAAACAAATGGAGTACTTGACACCATTTTTCAGGGTACACCTGAAGCAGTAAATGTCAAATACCTGTCTTATCCCTAGGTGATTTAAAACAAATCACATAGTGTGCATTGCGGTTAATAGTTTTCGCAAACTTGCCCGGGGGAAAGAGATCTTGTGTGATATAAAGCGCCGTAATACCTCGATGGTGGGAATCTTTCGTAAATAAATCCAAGACACGTTTATCACTCCCCGATTCTTCCATTAAATCATCCAAAATGAGTATGCCATGATGCTCTGGTTTAAACCATTTCACGAGAGCCCCTTCATAATCATAATTATACCAATACTGACTTTTGAAGTTTCTTACTGCAGGGTGCTTCATGAGATGAAAAATAAACACAGTGAAAATTGGTTGTTTTGGATCGGAGAAACAAGCTCCACTGACGGGTTGAAAGGTGAAGGTTTAACATCATGAAAATGATTTGTCCACAGCACAATGCCACTTACTGTATATATAAAACCTCTTTTGAAAGAACAGTGCACACACCTGTGTACAGGTGTAGTAGACTATAATATTAATAGATTTTTGCTAGGGAGTCATTAGGCCATGTGAAACTATAAGGTAACACTTATCGAATCACAAACATCTCTTTGTTTAAATAACAGGCAACTGGATTAATGACTTAATCAGAAATTATTGACAAGACGTTTACTTGTAAATTATTTATCCTTGTTAGTTATGGACATTTATGGTGGTGACCCACGCACAGAAAGGATACTTTTCCTGGTCCCGTCAGTGGGTAGAAGTCCTTCGTTGTTGGGACAGATTTCAGGTAATTTTAGAGGAGCAAGAATCGTCGTGGTCAATGTCAATAACAATAAATTTTTAAACCACTTTCAAACGGGATCAAAGCTGTCACGATCGTGTGTGTGTGTTAGAACGATATGCCTGTAATACAACAGCACGTGCTCAAGGCTTATTAATGAGTAATGTTACAGTTATGGTGAGAAAAGATTGCCATATGTCCTTTAATTCTTGAATTAACTCAAAACCCCAATACATGGAGCCTCAAACTGGAAAGCAAGGATTTTTCAATAGCTTTTACATACAGAGATACAGCTGAAGGATTAGATCTCATGAGTACCACAAACAGCTAACCTGAACAAGGATCAAACTATGATTATATCAACTGGAAGGTTCAAGTTTTATAAGACAATTATTGCAAGCAAAGAAGGAGAAGGTAGAATTAAATGAAAGCAATCATTTTCTTTTCTGTACCCTTACCCTATTTAGATGCAGACATTGATGAAGTGGGCTCCGTTTTGAAAAAAGTTCTAGAAAGGGCAGCTGTTCACCAACAACAGAGGTAACATACCTAATATGATGCAAAAGTTACACATTAAATTGAAGGAGGCTATGAAAAAAAAAAAAAAAAAAAAAAAAAACAGGTAAAGTCAATTTTGAGATTTAGCTGTAAGTTATGGAAAAGCAATCCTTAGTGGCATGAAATAGCTGATTTTGAAGGTTCAGTTGTTTATTAATTTTTTTTAAATTTAAGACTACACCTTTATCAGTTACCCCTGATCTTAGCACTGTCAATAAACCAAGTAATTAAATATCACATAACAATCCTGAAGTTAGAAATCTCCAAACATGACCTTTGACATAATCTGGAACATTCTCTAGATTGCCTAATTCCATTTCCTAACAAAAAAGACCAGGTTATGCCAAACACTGATATTCTCAAGAAAAAAAAAATTTGGCAAGCAAGCTGGTCCAGAAGCACCCTTAACAATTGTGTACATTGTTGAAGGAAAGCCCTTAGTCACTCTGCTGTCTTTTAAGCTCATCAATAAACTTAAAGCCAAAAACAGTTACTATATCTGATATTTGGCTGAATGTGACCTTTTTCATTGCAGGAAAAAAACGGGCAATTTCCAGCTCTATTCAAGCCCAACAGGTGAGGGAGGTTTAACAGTACATCAGTAGACATGTACTCACTTCCAAATTAATTGTACTGCTCACTGATACATTGTTGATTTCACATCGGGATAACTGTTGATAATTTAACTTTTAAGTCCATACAAAACCGTTTTGATTTTAAAGCAAAATAAAATAGGCTGAATGTTGTTTTGCTTTGTTTATTTTTTCTTAACAAGGTAAGGCAGATGAGACGCCAGAGGATAACTCGCCCGCCCAAAGAAGGCTACAAAGTGATAGTGTGCGACTTGGTTCAGGGCCGCCCATTAATGTCCCGCAAATTTAGTGAAACTGCCTTCTATCAGGTACCAAAGAAGCAATAATATTGTAAAAAGAGTTTTCTGTAGATCAAGTGGGTAGAGCGCCTGCCCTGTGTTTGGGAGATCATAGGTTCGAATCCTAAAAGGGACTCAAATTTTTCTTTGCCACACACTCTCAACATGCTGATCATTTCATTTTCACAATATTGTTATACTTTTCAATAGGCAACATCTCGAGTAAAAGACAGTATTTTCTTTAGGTTTTGAAATTGATGTAGCGTTTTAATAAATTATTAGTCATTGAGAGCACCCGAAGCATCATATCAGTAACAGGATACTGAAAGGGCCATGCATTTCCCTAATAACTTCACTTGTATTTAGCCAAAGCTAAATAAAGTAGCATTGGCAAAGAAAGACAGATAAGAAAGTAATAAATAAAGGAAATGATATTATAGATAATATTAATTCATGATAAGAAGGTAACATCGGCACAAATATCCTTATTTATCTATTATCCTAAACTATAACATGATTGGGTAAATTGCCAAGAACAATTTCTAAGGGTGCACAACTTAAGAGGATCAATAACTATTAAAACATTGCCTGATGAGTGTGGTCATGTTATTGAAATAGCAGTGAACTACCTCCAAAGCCTAAATGAATATTTCTTTAAGTCACTGCGGTTTTTGTTTTATTTTACAGGAAGTATATGACTGGGCAGGGGGGGCTGATGAGATGCCTCTCTTTTTTACGTTACATAAAGAGTCCAGACCTACATGTATAAGTCACAAGGAGCGACTAAAGGGCCATGAAGTTTTGAGTTTTGTGGAACGTGTAAGTATGGTACATTATCATTTATCTTATCTGGATAAAGTTGCTTGAGTTTTGATAGTAAAAACCTTTGCTGAAAGAAGATTTCTTCTTTATCACACAGGATGAAGCAGACATGGTTAGACTGCTTGGGTCATTTGAGGTAAGGGGGGAATGCAAACAGATGTTGGCACATGCAAACGTACCATAACAATAATATCTAATAAGCTATCTAGAATCAGATATGTAAAAGAAGCTTACTAAGGGAAACAGCAGAAGGTTACTATATCTAACCCAAGGAAACTGATGTTTGAGATGACACTAAAATGTCAGCACTTTGTAAATTGAAAATGAAAAAGAAACTATTTATTTTTAGTTGCAACGTTTATTTCTATTTATTCCTATTTTAATCAGAAACCTACACCTATTAACCCCGTGAATTTCTGGACATCTAACCTTAGAGTTCTTAATCGAGCCAGGTCCTCTGTGTCCATGCTCTACGTGAGCGAGGATCTTTGCCACCAGGTTCTTGGGAACATAACCCTCGCAGACTGGGTTCTTAATCGAGCCAGGTCCTCTGTGTCCATGCTCTACGTGAGCGAGGATCTTTGCCACCAGGTTCTTGGGAACATAACCCTCGCAGACTGGGTTCTTAATGGAGCCAGGTCCTCTGTGTCCATGCTCTACGTGAGCGAGGATCTTTGCCACAAGGTTCTTGGGAACATAACTCTCGCAGACTGGGTTCTTAATCGAGCCAGGTCCTCTGTGTCCATGCTCTACGTGAGCGAGGATCTTTGCCACCAGGTTCTTGGGAACATAACCCTCGCAGACTGGGTTCTTAATGGAGCCAGGTCCTCTGTGTCCATGCTCTACGTGAGCGAGGATCTTTGCCACCAGGCTCTTGGGAACATAACATAACATGTAACACAAAATTAATCAAAGACTGCATTTACAACAACACTGACTACCCAGTATGACCTTTGACTAGATGACTTTCCAAGCTATTATTACTTGTCATAAAAAATATTTATGTATAATACATCTTTATAAGGGAAAGGATATCTTACCAAAAAGGTATAATAATTAGGTAAATGGGTTAAACATTCGTAAATAATGCCGGCAGGGAGCGATAATAATGCATAAGCATACTCTTAATATTAAGTTAACTGAATGCCCTCAAGCAAATACCGTACATCGATGTAATAATTCTAAAATGAGTAGTTGATGTAGGAAGTTATCAAATACCAAATCCAAAACACAAGTTAACAATAAATCAACATTAAATAACCACTAAATAATTGTGAACTTGATATAAAAATGCAATTTATGAAAACACACTGAATAAATTATTACAGTAGATAACACTGTGCTACTTAAAAAAAAAAAAGTCACGCAAAGTCATAACCACTGGGAATTGCAAACAAGCGACAAGAGTACAACCAAAGATGAACACAGTCAAGACGAAAATAATGAGAAACGATGGAATACACCTGGAAAGTTGCAAAGGAATGTTCAATGGTTAAGGCATGGTCGATACACAATGACTTCTCTCAGAGCCAAAGAGCATGGTAGGGATACAAACTACCAACTAACAAGAGGTAACAAGAAGGCACCATCAAAGAAAGAAGAACAATGATCCTCCAGATGTAAATATAGAAGACTTAATATTAAGTAATAGAATTTTTCACATGGTCGAGATTGAAACAACATGTAGCTAGGAGAGGAGGCTAAAGGTTATTGGTCCAGGTTGGGGATGAGGTTGATATGTCAGCTGACAGGGTGAATGGGTTAACTGCAGTCAGGTTACAGATAAAGGGTATCCTCAACACTGAATGATAACTTTAGACACTAAAGGAACTAGCTTAATGTATACCTTAAACCTCTTTAATTTGAATGTGTACTTCATAAACAAGGCTAAAAATAAAAGTACATGTATAACAGTCATAATTAAAAGGAAGAAATTAGTATTATATACTAGTAAAAGTTTATTTGATAGAAAAATAAAATGATATAAATTTAATAGTTATGATATGTAACAGAGAAATAAACAAACCAAAAAAAATCAACAAGAAGCTAGATACTTCTCAATAAATTATATATTATTCTATATAAACTGACTCAGTTATGAACTATCATTGCATACAGAGTCTTATGTCTATTTACCAAACAAACACAATCTAAACACCCTCTTCTCAAAAATAACAAAATAATTTTAGATAATTAAGAGCCTGTAAAGTACTCGTTAATGCACCGTAGATTCCAAATTCAATGGGCATTTCCACCCCTATCTGCCTGAGTTGGACAGTTCACAATCAACATGAATTTGTCCAGTTGACACTAACAGTGAAGCTCACTACTCACCAACTAATGCTTAATCAGTCTTCTGGTCCAGTTCAAAGTTGAACAAACAGACTGCCCTCTTTGGGTTGGCAGGGTGGCCATAATCTGGACAGCATTCCTCCCTTCTGTTTTGCTCTTTTTTGCAGGTTGAATTCAGAGGGAACATTCCTTGTGGAACTTCGGAAGAGGACCTCTCCAAGACAGTTCAGGGTAATCAATTCAATGTATTTATCAGGGTACATGGAAATGAAGTATAACTACCAAAACGTGCCTGGCTATTAAGTTCACAATAATACAGATCACTTCTTGCACCATCGACAGACCTGTAAATGAAAATTGTAATTATTACATGAACAAGAGGCAATGACAGAAAATAATTATTTTCCACAAACACTCTTGTCAATACCACAATTTCCCTCTATCCTTTGTTTTAAGTCTACAGATCTCTTTTTGAAACAAGAAAAATTATATTCTATCATTTTTTAATTTTATTGTTTCATGAACTATGATGAAATTTACCACCTTCCCTGTTCTACAAGGGAATCAACTACAACATTAATGTATATAACATAGACATGATGATTTGATTTGATTTCTTCTTCATTTCTTTACACTTGTAAATGAATTAAGACTTGAAGACAAAGAACTAAAATCAACCACAGTTGATTCATTTCAACCCGACCATAAATTTTGACATGTAATAAATATTTTTAAAATACTATCTTCTGATATCTTCTCTCTTTCATTATGTTATAGATGCAAGTCCAACCAGCAAACCACCAGCAGCATGCTTGATGTCACCAAAGGTCCAAACAACTACTACAACACACATTACCACCTCCACGACGTCCACAAAAACCATTTCATCAGCCACAAAATCAAGAAATACCACATCATCCACTGCAGCATCAGTTGTTAAATCATCCACCACATTGTCATCTGCCATCACATCAGCCACTACCCCTCCCAGTACGAATATCAAAACCACTGACACCTCGGCCACCCCATCAACAACCCCAACATCGTTGACTCTCCCGCTTCATGCAGAAGGTAAGGAAAACGTTTTCACCATGCTATTGTTGTTGAAAAGGCCATTAACTATTATTTAAATGGAGATAAGTTAATAATACATAGACAAATGAAACACAAACTACTTTGAAAGAGCATGAGTTCTAGACAGCTTGAATCAAAAAGGGTTAAATATTACAGGTGTCTTTTTGAAATAATAAAAATTATATTTCTATCATTTTTAATACTATTGTTTCATGAACTTACCACCCTCCCTGTTATACAAGGGAATTAACTGCAACATACATGTATATAACATAGACATGATGTAGTGTAGTTAATTTTTTTATCTCTAATAAATTTCATTTCTTCTTTGTTACAACGTAATTAGAATATATTACCATACCCCAAAACAAAAGAGAAACTTGTAAATGAATTAGGACTTGAACGCAAAGACCTAGAATCAACCACCGTTAAAAATGTCAACCCGACCATAATTTTTGACTTGAAATAAATATTTTAAAAATACTTTCTTCTGATATCTTCTACCTTTCATTATGTTATAGGTGCAAGTCCAACGAGCAAACCACCAGCAGCATGCCTGACTTCACCAAAGGTCAAAACAACCACTACAACACACATTACCACCTCCACGACATCAACAAAAACCATCTCATCAACCACAAAATCAACAAATACCACATCATCCACTGCAGCATCAGTTGTTACCTCATCCATCACATTGTCATCCACCATCACAACATCCACTGCCCCTCCCAGCATGAATATCAAAACCGCGGCCACCCCATCAACAACCCCAACATCATTGACTCTCCCCCCTCATGCAGAAGGTAAGGAAAAAGTTTTCACCATGCTATTGTTGTGAAAAGGCCATTAACTGTTATTTAAATGAGATAAGTTAATAATACATAGACAAATGAAACACAAATTATTTCGAAAGAGCATGAGTTCTAGAGGGCTTGAATTAAAAAGGGTTAAATTACAGTGGAAGAATTAATTTAACTTTTGAGTTAGTGTAAGGATCAACTTAGAGTTCTGTTAGCTCCATTTTTACCATGTCAGGAATGTGTGTATATCATCTTTTTGTAACAAGTTTACATATTCCGTCTAAGATTTAAAACATGAAAAACATAAAAAAGTTGAGAAAGTAGTACTCAGGTATATATGTGGAACAGTTACCATTAATGGAAAAATACTGTGGACTGTTCTTTTTCAGAAGAAGACAGCCATCGAAAAGGAGAAAAAAGAAAGAAGAGGAAAGATCCAAGAAGCAGGAAAGACAGAAGGGAAAAAAAGAAAAAAGCTGATGCACAGTAATGTGATGGTGTCTGAACAGACCTTTTGCACCAATATGGCAGCCATATTAATCAAATAGATTTAAGGGAGTATCAGGGCGCGCCCAAGCAGCATGAGTATTATTGGATATACTCACTCATTATTTACACCCACTTCTTGGCCCAATTTTTCTTAAAGGGAAAAAAGATAAAGATGGCTGTACCATGTTTTGATGTTTCTCTTTGCCCGAAAATCATGCATAAATACTGAGCGAATGCCCCCTGGGTTTCAATTCAATATGGCCACAATATCGGTAAAAAGGTCTATTCACAATATTACGATTTCAGACCACGATGCAAGAAGACTACTAGAATTGTCACTTTATTACAGCCATTTTGAAATCACAGAATTTAGCCAGTGGCAATATTTATTTGATCTAGAAGCTGGTTTGATGAAAAGCAATAACAAAAAGGCCACCACATTTCATTTTGTACCCAGAACAGAAATGATACAATTAAGAGCATGAATGAGGTCCTTTATACAGATAACGGTTTAGAGGCTATCAGATTGCAGGGATTACCAGTGATTTCAAAATGGACGTAACAAAGTTTGGAAGATTACCATAACTTTTTGGGTGAAAGAAAAAAACAAAACAAAATAGCTTTTTAACATTAATTTTTTAGGCTGCATGTAGAGTAGTCGAGAGCATTTTAAACCTCTTTCAAAAGAAATATTTTTAAAAAAATTAAACATACAATCAAGTAAGGTTCAAAACATGTCATAGAATGCAAATTAGTATAGAAAATTACCAGGAAACCATCGGCAATTATTTAAATGGCAGTTATGACAAAATATGTAAAGAGAGGGAGACAGATGAAGTTTTATCCCCTACTGACATTGTAGGGACCTTAAGATGCATCTATTCAGTCCATGGAAACAGATAGCCAAACATAGTAATTTCGCAAAATTAATTTGGCAATAATAGTATCTCTTTTCTAAGAGGTAGCCGGCTTTTTTTCCTGGTAAGACACAAGTCATTCTATGCCTGCCAACTTTTTCTGGTCAAATGTGTCAGATTTTTGCCTTTCCACGATCATGACCGTCCCAGTGAACTCCCGAGGTTTTCTGTACATTTTCGGGAGCCTTGTGGACCTTCACGAAAACTTGCGAAGATGTTCTGACGGCCTTTGAGCACTTTCAAAACTGGTGTAAAAGACACCAACTTTAGCGTGTTTTGATTTTGTTGGAACACAAAAGTCATCATTCAAAGCCTGGAATATTAATTGTGGAAATTGAATTAAACTTTTGTCACTCATCACGTATTTAAGAACAATTTGTCTGGATTTGTGAGGCAGGTTTGAGAAACTGTCCTTGAAGTACGAGATTGATGTCTTTAGTCTGCAGGCGTGAGACTCGCGCACAATGCATGAGAGTTGGCAGGCATACCCACCTACTGAATCTGTGCATCTTAAGGTGTCTACAATTCCTCATGAGTACGTGATATGAAGGGTAGAAACTCTTACAGTTTTAGTAACCGGAAATTTTGCAAAAATAGTATTATAAGTTTATCAGTTTCAGTTGAGCTCCAGTTCCGTTTAATTTGTGTGACTGCATGAAGCTGTCGATTCAAATTTTTAAACTGGTTGTATTAAAAGATCACCGAAGTTGGCATGCAATGATAAAATTAATGAAATGCGTTCAGCATAAACGTAAGTCTTTAAGTTTAACCATTATTAGTATAATTACATTGATGAATATCGAAAATAGTATAGTAATAGTCGGCGAATAGTCACCTCGATGTCGTCTCAGTGACTATTCGCCGATATTCACGTAGCCTGAGCCGGCTAATTGTTCAATGTTTACTTGACTTTTTATGAAGTTCATTTCGGCCATGTGAAAAATATAAAGCCTAAGACCTGCAGCAAACGTTAATGTTCAGTCATTGCAGAAAAAAAAGTTTTTCCTTGACGACTTGAGTATAACTTACGCTTACGCCGACTAGCAGGGTATAGTTTAGTTTAATAATTATTATTTGCTTGAACACTTACCTCACGTGTATTAGAGAAAAACCGCTTTGTATTTCAGTAACATTCCGATTTTGTTGAAGGGAAGCCACCATTTATATCAAACCGGGCGTTTCAAACGCTTGACACATGGATTAATGCGTACATAGAGAGTACGAGTACAGATTTTAGAAATAAAATCACATAGGTTGCCACTTGGTTGTCACAAGTTATGGCGGCGGGGCAGGGACGAGACAATCTGGGGACTAGAACGTTAGTCCCCTTCTTATTTCTCCTCACAGTTAGATCAGATAAAACGTCTGTTGAAATGGGAGAAAAATAAAGGGATATTTTTTCCCTTTTGACAAAAGGAACAAACAATCAATCAAGTATAGACACCATCTTTAGTGGGAAGTTAATCGCTATATACGTTAAGCAGAGTTGAGCCAGGATACAATAACACAAATCCTGCCCCCCCCCACCAAAACCTCTTCAAAAAGTAAATAGATAAAATTCAAAATTTGTCCTTTGATTAAAGACCAAACTAAGTTTTAAAATCCCTTTTCCTTTTTCTTTTCATTGATTGTGGTCAATCATAATTTTAGCGAAGCTATTAGTATCACATGCTTTTACCGTATGGCAGAAACTCGCGAAGTTTTAGGGAGAATGGCCTAGATGGCCATGAAAGGGGTTTGCGGAAAACGCGGAATCCAAACACCCACCCCGAATTCTGATTAGAGTTTGGAAACTAAGTGAATCAAGTTTCAAGTAAGCTTGCTGAGCGTTAGTGGAACCTGATACACTCATGTATTCCTCAGCCTAATAACTTAACTTCAGATTCACGCGGCTATTTTTTCCGGGGTGAAACTGAGACATCTTCGGGTTGGCGGAAACATTAAGCAGCCTCTCCGTCATGAGAATTACCAGTGGTTATTTTACGTTACCACCTGTCTTTTTTGGTTTGTTTTGTTTTGTTTTTTTTCCCTAGGGACGAGAAGCGACGAGATAATAACTTCCACCTTTCTATTTATGAAGAAACATTTCCGTTACTTTTTCCTTTGAAAAATATACCTTTTTCCGTACTTTGAAGATGTTCTCTATCTACCCTCTCCCCCCATTTTGACTGTCAAAACGATCGAGTCCGATTTACCGAGAAATCGGACCCGATTGAGTTTCCCTCTGACAGGATCAGACATTCAGAAATCGGGCCCGATTTAAGACAATTCGGGCCCGATTAATTTAAAGCGACTCCGATTACTTTTTGGGGCCCGATTTAACAACAATTCAAGCCCGATTAGTTTTGGAATCCGATCTGAAACATATCGGACCCGACTAAAAAACGGACCCGATTTGTTATCGTGTTCGATTAAATGAAATCGGGTCCGAGTTGATATTCGGGTCCGACTGAAAAACATCGAACTCGATTACCCAGAAACGGGTAAACATCCCTTTATAAAACATAATATGTTTTTTCATGCAATCAAATCGGGGTTGCCATCGGTCATAACAATACACAATTTTTTTCGGAGGAGGGTCAAACAAGGTTTTTTCTTTGAGCAATTTTTCCACTAATTCACTTTTCCCGCTACCGGAGGGGCCCGCTACAATCACGCTAGCTGGTTGTCGGATCATTTTCGCCGTCTGTAATGTTGTACGTTATCTTTTATACCTTTCAGCTCTTGTTTTCCTAAAAAGGCCCCTAATTTGATAAAATTAGGAGAAGGACCCGACAACCCCATGGCGACTCCCTCGGCTATTTTATCCACTAAACGCGGTTTTCGCCTAAATCTAGCACCCCCTTTTTGACTTTTTCGTTTTTTAACTCGTTGTTTTCGCTTTCAGGCCATAGTTGTTGATACAATCGCGGTGAGTTCAACTGAATGAGTAGAAGTATCTGATCTTTCAAATGGGTTTCACCTATTCCTTTTATATGATTTTTTAAGTCCCACCACAACTGAGCTTGCACTAAACATCGTACAAATTGCCGATGATACCCATCCCACAGATCTGCTGGATCCGGACAGAGTTTGATCCATTCTTGTTTGTGATCTTTCCAATAAGACCATTCTTTTTCTAACAGTGCATGGAGCACTTTTTGAAACATCCCCCCGTAATATCATGATAAAAATGACACAGTCAAAAGTAACACAATTTTATTCATGAATGAAAAAAGAAGAACGGTTTACATTAGATTTCTCATACTCGGTTAGCTCTGTTTTAATAAGACGTTGCAGTTGGTCTGCGACTCACTTATCATTTAACACTAAATTATTAGAATGCCACTGGGCTAGAAAATCTTGAAAAGAGGCATGTCTTGCTTTTGCTTTTAAAAAGAAAAGGGCATAATGCCCACACGTAAAACTATCCATGGCTTGTAAAGTCTGATCACTGCTAATGATTTCTTTCCACTGGCTCAACCAAGCTTGTAAGGTAGGATTTTTGTAGGTAGAAAGAGGTAACCCATAACTGTCAAAGACTTCACATGTAGTTCCTTCGGTCCAAAGGGCTAACCAATGTTCACCCGGCTGACTTGCGGGATCAGTGTTGACAATAAAAGCATTCACTCGTTTTTTAAACACCAAAGGTACTTGGTCTGCTGGAAACACACCACGAAAATAGGGTCGTAATTCGCGATCGTCTTTTGCCAAGTAACGGAGGACTGTGTCACTGAGAGGTACGAACTCCATCCTAGCTGTTAATGGAATAAAGAATGCCTCCCCACTGGTCTATTTCATAGACATTTTCATACTCACTCCAAATGACCACGGTCACATTGTGACCAACATTGGCTCTGAAGTCAATTTCATAACTGACATTCCCTGTGAGTTTAGGATTTCTGTAGCTAGGATCATCCGCATCCCCAGGAGCATTGTTAAACATGAACAAGGTACAATTGTTGCCTTGTCCCCAGTCGCTTGGGAGCAGCATGGGTACCCTGTGGCGCTTGTAAGCGCCTGACGCTGTGAGGAAGTGATCATAGCCTACTAAGTCTTCTGCTTTGGAATTGCCTGTTAGTTCCAAGGCTCTGTAGGGGTATTCTTCTCCGTCAATTCGTTGTCGAACTCTGGTGACGCCAAACTTTTCACAGGCATAAGGGTAATACTTCAGACTTCCATTGTAATTAGTGGAATTCATGAGTCCGATAATGACTTTGACGGGAACCTTGTTCAAGAAGACATTGTCCTGAGACCAACGAGTGCTGTTTCCATCGAACGAATACGTTCGGATTTCACTTCGAACTACAGGGTAGCGGACTTTTTTGGTTTTACTCAAACTTCTTTCTTTTTGTAGCCTGGAATACACAGAGGCATTGAGAGTGACTTTGTTTATCCAGAGTGTGACAAACAAATCATTGTCTCCCAGTGTTGGAATCTTTTTGTTGACTGTCGTAGTTGTGTCTGGGGTACCAAACAGAAACATGTTGCTGTCATTCAAATACAATTCCAAATCGATCTGTACATTAGGTACCAAACATTTGCCTGTTCTGAACACCGCGATGTGAGGTTTGATGATAAAGGTATGATACGCTTTGCCGAGTAATCGACTGGTGAGTGCTTTCAAGCCTGTTTTTCCACTCCATGCTGTTGGGTTAGGTTCATCATCATTGGCCGCATTGGTAGGAGTTAATTCTTCCTTGGCATTGAGCTCATTCACCCATCCTTGAGCAGCCAAAGTCATTTCTCCTTCTTGACGATTAAAATTCTGTAGGGTTTCTAGGTAAGCGTTCTGGTGATAGGCATTGCTTTGTTCTGTCATCAACACTCCATTGAAAGACACATTCATTTGATTAAAGAGAGAATGACCAAAATTGTTGACGCAATAGACAAATTTGGTATTATTAGCATCCGAAGGCGCGACCTCTGCACTAGAAATACCTTGTGTTCCTGCAGTGTTCAGTCGCACTCTGATTTCTAGCTTGGTTTCATTTAAATCATAATAATCATCCCCTGCTGGTACAGTAAAAAGAACAGATCGTGTTCCAGTATTAGCTGGTTTGAAAGGAATCCACCGTTTGGCTTCATAGCTATAGTCAATGTCGGGAATGTCAAACAGATTCAGCGACATGTTGAAGGACTGATAACTTAACGCCGTTTGCGTCGTCTATTTATACGTTTCCGTCCTTTGTTTTTCCAAGGGTAGATAACTGGATGCATTTTCCCTCCTTTTTGTTTTTTTATTCTTCTGAGAATCCATGGATCTATTTCATACCGTTTATAATTACTGAATGCCCATGGGTTGGGAGGATCTCGAAAAATAGTGCCTCCATGTTGATAAGGTGAATGGTAACGACCTACAGGTCGTTGATGTCTTATGCGAGATTGTGATTTCTGTCCTTGTCTCATGGTTTACACCCCTAAAATGTCTTTCACATGCTGTCGTTTCTTTTTATAGCTTTGTTTGGCTTTGCTTTTCACAGCCAGACCAATAGCCGCTGGTATTTTACGTTTGAGTCCTCTTTTTAAAACTTCTCCTGAACCTTTTAAGGCTTCGGAGGCTCACGCCCCTTTTTCATAAGCATATAATCCATGCCCAATCGAGCGTACTACACTTGGTCCCGCTAATTTTACCAATTCTTGCATAAAACCACTCCCGTGCATAGTGGGGGTATGATAACGCGTCAGTGATCCTCCCAACATGTTGTTTG
Source organism: Porites lobata (assembly GCA_942486035.1). Lineage (NCBI taxonomy): Eukaryota > Metazoa > Cnidaria > Anthozoa > Scleractinia > Poritidae > Porites > Porites lobata. The sequence continues at coordinate 715,345 of CALNXK010000213.1, read as the reverse complement.
TTGTAGTTGTGATGTTTGCATAATACAGGGTCTCTTTTATACTTGTTGAAAACCAAGGGTAATGATGGTTTTGCCTGGGGATAAGACCAACAAGGAACCATCTGGTGTAGCCAACGACACTTCAATGCTTTCAATGTGTTGATTTCGAACTCGAATCCATTCACGATGGTAAGGTTCTATGGTCGCTCTCCCCTCTCCTTTTCTTTCTAATTCCACTTTTCTTAACAGCGAATGTCGTTGTGATCCTACAATGGTGGATTCTACAGCATCGCAATAAATCATGACCGTTTGTTTTACGGTTCCCACATGCGTATTAAACAGGACATTCAGATTTTGAAAATGCCAATCCACAGTACGCGTGAGATACAGATACGATTGACCATTCTCTAGTTTGACTTTGAATAACGAGTTTCCTCCTAATAAATCTGATGGACTAATGCTCACAAAATGCTCTCCTAGCCATTCATACTTATCATTGGTTTTGACGGGTGGAGTGGATGTCGTATGAGTGGTTGTGGGTAAGACAAAGTCTAAATTGGGTCCTAATTGGTATTGGTTGTTTTTGTCTTTGAACAATAAACCTAACTTTTCCGCAAAATCCACATGTATCCCTACAGAGGAAAGGCGGTGAATTTTTAGCTGTCTGTCACGAGCAAGCGCATCTTCACGGGATACTTTTTTCAACACGAGGATGTTTTCGTTCCATTCAAAGGTGGGTTTCCAAGCAGATTTCAGGGAAACAGTGCCTGTATTACCTTTGGTTGTTTTCCAAGTGTCGAAGGTTGACTTTACATCTTCCATGATAGTTTGTTCCATATGGGTCATAATATTCTGCCATAATTGATGATCTGAATAGACAGGATACGAACTACCCATGACGTCTTTCAAAGTCACAGTTTTGTCTTTGGGCTCAAAGTTAATAAACCAATCACTGGCCACAGCATGACGCTTGGTGTAGCGATAGTTGAGTATCTTGGTGTCACTATTACTGTGAATGACCGCAGAACTATGTCCTACATCAGGGACCGAGACACTCCACAAACTGGCTTGCCAGGTATTGCCTTCTAAATTGAGTCGCACCGGTAAACGCACTTTAAAATTATTATTTTGGTTTTGGAGATGTTCGTCCGTGGGATCGCTGATCAAGGTTAATCGAAAACTCTTCATAACACTTGCAAATCTTTTTTCCACACCCAAGAGTTATATTTTTTCGGCCAACCCTTCCAAGACACAAAGACTTGTTTTCCTTTGCGTTTTAAAACTTGATCAATACGAAATAATGAATCGTCTGCGACATTGACCTTTTGCAGATCTGGTTCATAAAACGTTCCTTTCATAGGAGACCCGTCCCATTCCGTGAGTTTATACGTTACCACTGGTTTTGTCGTATAGATTTGTTTCACTAAAAACACTTCTTCGGTCCACCCAGGTAAATACCCTTTTTTAAAAGGACGAAATTTTTTATTGAGTCTTACTTTATCACCTACTTGACATTGCGGTTTTTTCACTTTGTTGTCTTTTTTTTTGTATCGTATAAACGATACCAAATTTCGGTTTCGTTGGACTCGTTGACATTGACAGGTTTTTCTTGAATACTACGATGATAGGAATGATTATATGCTTTCACTAAAGCAGGCAACACATCAATATACTTGAGCGTATTATGCGCAGTAAAATAGCGAAACATGTTCGTTTTCAAAGTTCGATTCCAACGTTCCACTACGGAACCGTGAGGATCTCCATGCGTAGAAAAATGATTCACACCCTGTTTTTTAAAAAAGGATTGCACTTTAACATTATAAAATTCACCGCCAGAATCCGTCTGTACTTTTTGAGGTAAACGATCTCCTAATCTTGCCCATAGTCTTTGTAAGGCTTCTACCATCGCTGTTGCGCTTTTACTCTTTAACGGCTCTACCCAGGCAAATTTTGAGAGCACATCAATCACCGTCAGTAAGTATTTGTACCCTTTGTTGTATTTGGCTAGTTTTTGCATGTCTACCAAGTCCATCACAAATTGTTCGTTGATGTTAAACACCAGGGTGGGTAATGTTTTAAACCGCCGACGTCTTGGTTTATGCAGAGTGTAACTCAGTACTTGCTGCAGTTCCTTCTTGGCTTTGGACACGGGAATCTTGTGTGCTTTGGCAAATTTGGCAACACCTCCCAGTGATCCAGGCTCGGTAGGATCGACATACGAAGCGGATAATTTCGTTGACATAGTACACTAAAGGGCGACTTGCTAAATACCAAAATGAATACATGTTGTTGGCATGATGTTTCTTTAAATAGTCAAACACCTTGATTCCTTCGGATGGATGGTGTCGAAGCAGCCAAGTGATGTACACTGCATAATGTCCCCAGGTTGTATGGTTATGATTTATCATCCATTGAAACATTGGGATAGGAGGAGAAGTGTCTTCAGAGCATAGGTCGTTTAACAAACGACGACAAATCCACACCGTACTTCTATACTGAAGGTTTCCCATGACTGAATGAATACTTTTCAAAACGAATGATCGATTTTTATACGTCTTTATATTCTATTTTTAGAACACATTTCATTCCCCCTGTTTGAACATGTTTAATTCTCAAGGGCTAGGGTTTAACCCTAACCTAATTAACATTTTAACCCTAACCCTAATCGCAAGGGGCTAGGGTTTAACCCTAACCCTAACCCTAACTCTAACCCTAAGCCTAACCCTAACTCTAACCCTAATCCTAATCCCAAGGGGCTAGGGTTTAACCCTAACCAGACAACAACCACATAACATTTCTTTTCAACACTTTTATTTAAAAATTGCTTGTTTTTATGCTACACATTTTTTAAAGAGAAATTCAAAAAATACCAGTACCAAAGGTTCTAAAGGTTTCATAGGAATAAGGAGGCAATCCACATTTTCTTCTCTCAGCATTGTTTGCATCACATTCTTGAAAAAATCTCTTTTCTCTTTCTTGTTTTTCCTTGTCTGTTTCTTCCGAGATACATACATTCACTAATTGAGCAAAAAAACGTTCCTCCACGGGTGTTAAAGACAATCCCTTCTGCTTTTTGTTGCGACAATAGGAAGCCAAACTGCAGACTTTTTCAGGCAGATAACCAAAAGACCAGTCTTCATACACTGCTTTGGCGATGGCTACTTCGTTCTTTTCATACTTTTCAGCTCCGGGGGGAGGTTTCCACTCATTCTGTTTGCTTGCTATGCAGGCATTTAAGAACTTTTCATCCGCAGGTGAGAGAGAATGGCCTTTGCTTTTTTGTTTTGTTAGATAATCAGCTGCATTTGCATCCGCTGGAGGAAGATGATGCCATCCTTTCACACGAGAATGAAACCTATGCTCGGCAATACTAACAACCTCCTTCCATTGCTCTCGTTTTTTGAGTTCCTTGTCTATCTCTAGACTTGACTGAAAGGTGCTTGGCAGAGGGGTGCTGTTCCAAGGAAACTTTGTTTGCGCTTTTCTTTGTTCTTGTTGCTTTTTGGCTGATTCAGCAAACTGTTTGGCTGATTCAGCAAACCATGTATGTTGCTGATTCTGCTCTGTTTGAGTTTCGGCATCTTGTTTGCTGTACCAGCCATTGCGTTGTTTCCACGTTTCAACATTCGCTCCTGCTTGTTTCATCCATTCGGCTCTGCTCAGGTTTGTCGCATACTTGAGTTTATGGGTCTCTTATCGATAAACAGTGGTGTGTGAATCCACTGAAAATATTTGCAGCGAGTCTCAGCTAAAGCGGGTGTTCCACAGGTTAAAAAGACTTTGTTCAGGTTTCTGGCGGTCTTACTAAGACGAAGGATAGGAATTCGTGAGCAATGACATTTCAATTCTCCCCATTTGGTTTTTACTTCTGCATGCATGTCTTTCTTTAAGGCATCATACACTTTCAGTTTGTCCAATTCTTTTCCATAAAATCTTGGGCAGAGTTTCTTTTCGTCAAAAATAGAAAGCAAAAATTGAGTGTTTAAAGGACCGTCAGGACCGCCAAAATCTACGTTCATCATTTCAAGATCTTCTTCTCTACTCATTTCACAAGTCATGGTGACTGTCATTGTGATTTGACCAGAGATTGCCCCAATTTTATAAGACTCCTAAGGTCCCCAGGGTATTGGGCAAGATCGGGCAAGAATCCCCAAGGGTGTTAGACAAATAAACACACGCTTGACTGAGATCACATTGTTTAATTTTAAACAACAAACTTTTTACAACAACAAGAGCAAAGTGTTTTTAGGGAAATTTAAATCCTCCTGCCTCTACTTTTGGTCGTTTCTGTAATCTTTCTTGTACCATCTCATGCATTCGTTTCTAGAGAGCTGAGGGTGTAAAAGCTTTAGGGACCTTCACAGGTTTAGGTGCTTGGTGAATCCACTGAAAGTAATTACACCTGGCTTCTCTGGTCTTAGGACAGCTTAGGAACACTTTGTTTGGATTTCTTGGTGTTTGACTCAGCTTGAGTCTAGGCACTAATCCACAATGACAGCTAAAGGTTCCCCATTGCTCGTAGATTTTGGAATGAATGCTGTTACAAATGGTATCCAACACTGTCTGCTTGCTGTCTGCATTGCCAAAATACACGGGACATGTATAACAAATGGCAAGGCCTTTTTCAGGCAGGACAAAGCTGGTATGCAAAGGCTTGCTCGCATCCAACAGATATTCTTGCAAAGAAACTTCATCTAAATTAGGCACATCGAATTCCCCTTCTATAGGCCACCATTCCACTTGTCGACCATCTGGTACCACAGCGACTCCTTCTTCCATGATATGCACGGGATCTAGGTCAGGCTGTGTTTCCATAGAACTCGGACCATTGAACAGATCTCGGCAGGCCTGCTGCATTTCCTCATAGGAAGGAAGTTGTTCATTGACAATCATTTGAGGTTCTGGGTCCAGGTATTTCTGCAACCTAAATTTATCGTCTGTAGTGTAATGGGGTGCTGTCCATTCTTTTGTAAGAGGTTCTGCATTCTCAATCATTTGAGGTTCTGGAGTTTTCAGAACTGATTGAACCACTTCTTCTCCCGTCTTATTTTTGGCTTTTCTGGATTTCTTTTCTTTCTTGGGAGGAGCAGAGTTATCCATGTCAAACGTCGGTTCTTGCAGATAACACATACAGCAAAATCACATCAAACACACAAATTTATACTTACTTAAAATACCTCAGGGAATTGAACATGTCTGGGCAATGACGTCACTCCTGTCACGAACTCGCACTAATCACACCCTTGAGACGAGCATGTTGGGGCAGACTATAAAAGAGATAAATTACCTCATTTCATTATTTAACAACATAACTCAGCCAAATGACAACTCGTTTTATGTGACGCTGACTAGTCAAAAAACACAGGAATTTCCAGACAATTTACCCACACAATTTCAATACCGTTTGCCTCAAAGCTTATGGTTACCGGGCAAATGGAAAGTGGGTTTGGAAAGTGTGTTTTTACCTGGCGTTTCCAATCCCATTCCCCATGTTGTCACATCCCATGTCAGTTCCTCTCTGACGAAACATCATGACACAAATCCTACCAAACCTTTCGGAAAAGAGCACCTTCTCAAGTCAAGACCTTCCGAAATTATGCGCATTTCAATGTTGACGCTTTTCGCAAAGATCTGAAAGGTGTTACCTGGAATTCTGCTCCTGGTCCCGATGGACCTACCATTGTTGATGACCTCTGGCATGGCTTTAAGCGGAAATTTGTCACGATTGCTGATCGTCATGCACCGCTGACGCAGCGCCGGGTGCGCGGCATTGACAATTGTCCCTGGCTAAACAAGAGCATAAAGGTGACTATGCGCCAGCGTGATTATTTTCACAAAAAAGCAATCAAAAGCAATGCCTCAGAGCATTGGGCAAACTACCGCCATTTTCGCAATCGTGTGACAAAAGAAATAAGGTCAGCGAAAGCGTCTTACAATAAACGGCTCATCGAGGAAACTGGTGGTGATCACAGATCGTTTTGGAAGGCGATTAAAAAAATCCTACCGGGAGAAAAGAAAGCTACTTCTCCAAACATTAAAGTGGACGGCGTTGTCTCTTCTGACAAACAATGCATTGCCAACGCATTTAATAAGTTTTTCGCATCTGCAGCAAGCAAATTGATGGCCACTTTACGGAAAACTTGTGGTAATAAACAGCGTGATTCCGATACTCCTGCCCGTCAGTATCCGCCGTTTAATTTTCTTGAGATCTCTGAGGAGTTTGTTATGTCTCAACTACGTAGCCTGAAATCTGGGAAGGCTGTGGGTTTGGACCGCATACCGGCTCGCCTGTTAAAAGATTCTGCGGACATTGTAGCTAAGCCTGTGGCGTTTATTATCAACACCTCGTTACGTACTGCCCAAGTTCCCAGTGATTGGAAATCCGCACGGGTCATTCCACTCTTTAAAAAGGGAAAGGCTGATGAGATGGACAATTATCGCCCGATTTCCATTTTACCTGTTCTATCTAAGGTTTTAGAACGGGCTGTACATATCCAACTCTACAAATATCTCCAGCAAAACAAGATCTTGAGCCCTTATCAGTGCGGGTTTCGGAAGTGTCACTCGACAGAATTCGCTGCTCTTAGTTTTTCTGATAATATTCGAAGGAACATGGACCAAGGTCAATTAACTGGTGCTGTGTTTATTGACCTTCGCAAAGCTTTCGACACTGTGGATCATGTGGTACTTCTGGACAAGCTTTCCAATTTGGGGATTTTGGATAAAGAGCATGGCTGGGTTACGGATTACCTGTCGAACCGCACCCAAGTTGTGGAGTTTCAAGGGGTGACTTCTGCTTCGGAAGCCGTCTCTACTGGTGTGCCTCAGGGCTCTATCCTCGGACCATTATTGTTTATTCTACACATTAATGATTTAGCTGAAGTAGTGTCCGATTGCAATATTCTGATGTACGCTGATGACACTGTTTTATACTGTTCATCCTCTCAAGCCTCTGTCATTCAAGACAAGCTGAATGCAGAACTGTCTAAGATTCATCACTGGCCTTCTTTTAATAGTCTGTTTGTTAATGTAACAAAAACCGAAGCTATCCTTTTCGGAACCGCCCCTAGATTATCTGCTGTTAACTCTTTTTCTATTACTTTAAATAACAATGTAATTAAGCGGGTTTTTCACTTCACTTATCTACGTATGGTTTTTGATGACCGCCTTAGCTGGAACGAGCAAATAAAGTACCTAATTTCGAAGGCGGGAAAACGCGTAGGAATGCTCGGCAGGCTTCGCAGAAGCCTCACTAGAGAGAGTGCAAATGTAGTGTATTGTAGTCTAATTAGGCCAATTTTAGAATACTGTGTAAGTGTGTGGGGCTGTTGCGGGGAAGGTCGTAAACAAGACCTTGAAGCCCTCCAAAACCGGGCTGCTAGGATAGTGGCTTGTACTGTGCGCAGCAAGCAGGCATTGGACGTTCTGAAATGGCCCACCTTGGAGGAGCGCCGACGTCAATCTGTTTTTAAACTCGTTAAGAAATGCCTGCAAGGTCAATGTCCCCAGTATTTTAAACAATATTTTAAACGTAATAATACAATCCATGCGCGCGCTACTAGACAAAGCAACCTCTTACATCCGCCTGCTGTGAGAACTGAAATTTCAAAAAGATCCTTCTATTATTATGGTTGCACTCTTTTTAACGAATTATCTTATTGATATTCCGTGTTTTACATCTTTTAATCTTTTAATTGAAAATAGTTTTCTATTGATATTATTACCTGTATTAGTGTAATGTTTATATGTTCAGTGTGGTTTTTGTGCGTTGTTGCTCAGGGCTCCCATTGATAACAGACAGCTTTTTGCGTGTGAAGGGGCTACCCTGAGCGGTATAAATTAATAAAGGTTCTTCTTCTTCTTCTATTCGCTCGATTCACAACCTGTACAAAGGGAGCGATACCGATATTTTATTTCAACAATATGCCAAAGCTTTCAAATCTAGTCAATCTCAAGAATTTTTGTCCCAACTTAAAACAGCAGATTTGATCTTATGTCCAAAGTTTTTTGGTGGATGGAACAGGATTTAAACAAAAAATTACCAACGGGGTATGAATTTGCAGATAGTAATGATAATTGGAGAATAGATGTTTCTGCTCAAGATAATTACACGAGTTGGTTGCTTCGGCATTACAATGTTGAAAGTACCAACAGAAAAAGTGTGCCTTATTTAGCCATTAATTTGATCTTGGCTAAACAAATGGGCTGGGTTGTAGAAACAACTACCAATGTGTTTGCAGTGGGACCGAATTTACTCATGGAGCTTCCATACGGTACTACTAGTGTAAAACCAGATCCCGCGACCTGTCTCAATGCAAAATTTACTTTTACTGAACCCATTCATGTAGTAGACGGATTGCTGTATCTTTGGTCCACGTTTAGTTGGCGCTTTGTGAATTTAAATGAAGCCTTTGACAGAGCGATTCATCGACCCTATGAAACCCCAAAAACAGTTTTCAATGTGTTCAAACCTTGGATGACTAACCTTACATTATGGAATATGGATCTTGGACTCGCCTTGAACGATAAGTTTGTAGATCTGCCTGTATCTCCCCATTATTGGAAACCCAGGACTCTGAGTGTGACTTTGTTAAGAGGAGTAAAAATTGTGGATGGTGCATCTCACGGAGATTACGCTGGGGAACTGGGAATTGATATGAACTCCTTAACTCGCAACAAAACTTATACGGTGGCATTAGAGTGGTACGAAAAGGATGAGTGACTGTTTAACCGTTCTAAATTTTCAGCGGAAGGAACGGGTTTACAAGTTCATCATTTGCGGGCTGAAAAACATACTCATGAGCAAAACAAAACCCATTTGATTTATTACCACACATTGACTATTCAATTCACTAAAACTTCAAGTAGCAATGCAACATTAAGCATCAAGTTTGAAATAGGGTTTCCGCTGTCAGCGAAATATTCAGGTGAATTAAAAGACAACACTTTTTTGGTGCTGTATGGAGTGGATGGTCATGTAGAACAGGTACCAGATGTGTATGATGATCACCCGATTATTCCCTCTTCTCACACAACCACCGAAACAACGACTACCAGTACGGGGGACAAGAAAGCTTCCACACTTCCTAAATCTCATGGAACAGACAATTTACGCCCTCTGTTTTTGTCTTGCAATTTAACCAAAAGCATTGATGGAAACAGAACCATCATGAAGTCTGTCGCTTATAATAACGAAAAAACGCTGACTGAATGTAACCCCATTCAATTTTATTCCATGAGGAGTTATTTGGTGGACATTTTAGAAGTGACTGTGACAGAATGGAATAACATTATTCCCGACTTCAATCAGGATAGTCCAGTCATTGTCACTTTACTGTTCAAGAAAAAGCAAACAGAGACTCAACGCAAATACATTAAGTTGGAAGAATCAGTGGACCATGACGAGGTCATATAAGCATGCACGGGTGACACACTTCATTCATTATGTGTGAACTCGAGTGGATCAACATCGCTAGTAAATCACTAGCTTATTGCGCTCAGTTGTTGCAACAGTTCAAACAGCTTAAGGAAAAGTTTGAGAAAATCCAAGAAGAAGCGGCTAGACTGAAAACTTTGGTTCAAAAACAAGAAGAGCTGATACAAGATCTCACCGAAGGACATGGGGGCTACGACACCGTCTACTAAAATAGAGCAGCTGTTAAAAAAGTACAGCCGTGTCAATTTGCTTCCTACAAAGAATTTATACGAGCCTTGATGATTGAGACCTTGGCCAACAGCGACATGAACTTTGATCAATTGAATTACAACTTGTATGAGCTGAACCGTGAAATATTTCATCAAGTGAACAAAGAAACCACAGCCTTTTACAAGTTCTTGGCAAACAAACGACCTGATATAATATCCGATGGAGCCTCAGACTAAAAGCAATCACTATGGAGCCATCAAGCAGTTTAGACGACATTTTACAGCATATGGATCCTTCACTACTACAGGGATACAAAAAGTTTATGCATGAAGTGATTATACCAGGCATCTGTTATCACAATCTTACTATGGAAACAATGAACCGTTATTTATTGGACTTGAACCAGCATGTCACGGATAACATTGTTGGAAACGCTCTTTCTTACTACGAGATGCATGCGCCACCAAAGATCAAGTCCTTTGGGATTTGAACATGTCCAGGCGGTGACGTCAATAACCTATAAATCTCATGTTGTTCTACTCATCACCACATACTACCATGGCTTTCACTGTAATTTCTGGCGGTGCCAATGGAGTGGATTTAGAAGCAGAAAAGTTGGCAAGACACTATGGTTTACCAGTGCATGTACTCATACCTCCTTGTCATCCAAGAAAAGCCTCCATAAAACTCTTAACTCATCAACATTTAGCTGAAGCGATTCCTATCACAACGCAAGTGGCTTTTCGTCTCAACAAACAGTTAACCAACCCGATCAGTTTACAGTATATACATCGAAATTATCATGTGGTAAAACAAGCTGACATGGTGCTGGCGTTTACCTGTTTTGAACCAGAAACAAATGTTTGCATGGGCGGAACAGGTTGGGCCGTGGAAATGTGTAAAGTCCTCAACAAAGTCTTGTATGTGTATGATGTGGAGCGGAACGTGTGGTTGTGGTATAATCCTAAGCAAGATATGTTTTACGTCTGTGATCAGATGTCAGAAGAACAGTACGCTATACCTACACTCCTGAAGAAAACTGCCATCATTGGAATGAGAAACATCTACGATTACCCTGAGGCTCTTTTAGAATTGCAAGAGACTTTTAAACGTAGTTTACATTTACCAAAACAAGAAGACAAGTATGTCAAGGAACTTTGTAACCCATTTAAATTTTTAACTATTTTATAAGGTTTTCTTCCTAAGGTAAAATGATTTTTAATTGCGATCGCCATCAAACGTCTTTGTTCCAATGGATCTGAGAGTTCTTTCTGAATGTGTCGCATCATAGACTCACAGTTTAAGATTTCTCTGACTGCTTGAGTGTTTTTTAATCCCTTGCTTTTGCAGACTTTGGTCCAGCAGAACTAAAGACTGTAATGCTATGCATAATGAGGTGGGAATCATATCCACGCAAATTATGGAAGAATACAGGAATGTGTGTTGTACGCCGCTTGTTTCGGTTACATGAACTATGGGCCGCTCCACTCCCCTGTGACATGATTGTGATCTCTCACTTTACACCATTTTTCTTCTTTCTCATGGAAATAAAATCACACTATTGTTAAACTTTAATTACAAGAAAAATAATAATAATAAAATAAACATTGTTCACCTGACTACTTTGTTGTGATTAACTCGGAAAGGGGCTGATAGTACAGTGGTTTAGTATCCCTGCTTGTCACGCAGGTGACCCGGGTTCGATTCCCGGTCAGCTCGTTCTTTCTTAATTTTGCGATGCTAGCAAGGTTGGGAAAGACTTATTTCTTTACTTATAACCCAAATAAACATTTAAGACTAGTTTAAAAACGTTTTAGAACGTTTTTACACAAGATTCGGTACTGCCCATGCGTAGTACACTGCGCATGCGTACTGCGCAGAGGACAAAAATTCTGTACCACATGTCTAAGCCATTCCCTTTATCCACATATATCAGTTCACTTTTACATATTCATTAGTAACTAAGTTCCGAGTCTTCTCCGAGCGCCATCTTGAATTTTTAATTGAGAACTGAGAACAATAGCCTTTAAACAATAGCGGTGGCGGCATCCTTTGAAGCCCCCAGTGCCGTCTATCACTACTGAGGCTGGTTTCGGTCGATGTTATTTAGTCTCGACACGCCACGAAATACTATCTAACATCGCCCGAAACCAGGTTTCAGTGACAGAAGCTAAGAGAAGGAGAAGACAACGTTTTACTGATAAGTATGTACTTTATTGACGTGCTATCTTGTTTAAAAAGCAAAATCGAAGTTGATATAAACAAAGCTCGCAAATAATACATGTATATAAAAGGCCAGGCAAAATAAGCTGATAGCTTACTTGCAATCCCGGGGGGAGGGGGCCTCCCATATGAAAGGGGCGGGGATGCTCGTCGGAAATTTTGAATTAAACCTCTAAACCTCCAATCTGGGCGTGACCCAACCGCTAAAAGCAATCATTTTAAACTTTGATCACATGACTCAAGTAAATAAAACAAATTGAAAACATACAATTTTTTAATATTTCTTCTAGTGCAACCCTAAAAGAGACCTTTGCGGCTAAACATGATGGTGTTTTGCCCAGAAGACCCTAAAGCAAGACCAAAATCTGCAATTTACACCCCTAAGCAAGATTACGAGCATCCCCGCCCTTTCATATGGGAGGTCCCCCCCCCCACTCCCTCTTGGGCTTGCAGTTTTAGATTACGTTTAGTATAAAAGACACTGGCCAAGCTGCCACGAATTTTCAAAATGAAAAAATTAATATTTTAAGAAATTAGGGAATCTCAATGTATCGATGCTGTGCAAGGAACATGGTAGGCCTGGGTGTGGCCGGCTGCAGTCCAGGGATAAAAGAGTTGTTTCATTCTTGTACTTTTTGCATAGAGAACAGATCATTATAAACATTGGCTAAAATTATCAGTTAATTGGTAAAAACAATTTAACAAAGGAAAAAACAGCAAGAAACGTCAGTTGTCATTTGGCCACGTATTTCATTGCAACTAGAGACTTTTGGAGATCAACCTTTGCCTCATCGCTCTTCTCAAGGAGGGCATGTCAGTCTAAAAACAAAGACAACAAGGGATGAATAAATATCATCATTTGTGTATATCTAATATAAGGAGGTATTTTTAAAGCATTCCACATTGTAAGAGGAAGTACCTGATGAAAATCTGGACTCCTTCCTCTGCTAAGGTGCTATGCAAACTGGATGTAGTTAGGTTTCATTAGTTTTATAGTTATGATAGGACATGTATGTTTTTGTGATTTGTTATTGAAAAAGAGTTTAATTCTTTCTTTTAAATGTTCTATTTTTTTAATGACACAGTTGATGCAAAATTTTTTTTTTACCATTCAGGCAAACGTTCCACAGTCATAGTTATTTTCTTGTACTGGAACTACCTAATGGGAAGGAAATTTAAAAGAAGCCATTAAGAAATATTTCCCACAAATACGAATGCTTCTTTCTTAAATTTAAACAAACACTGGAGGTGAAAGAAGTTATATTTTCATTGCTGAAACATTTTTTGTTACCTGCATAATTTAGTGCCAATTATTTTCCCATGATCAACATAGATGTATAGCTGATTGTCAATGAATCTTACAAAGAGGTTACCCTATATACTGAAATAATTTTTATTAGTGTTAAGTTTTGATACTTCTTGTTTATTTCACCCACTTGCAGCAATAACTGAATTGTTGGGAGTAGTGGGGGAGGGATGTTTTACGCCGGTTCTTTGCGGGGGAATTTCATTAACTTGCGGGGGGAATAAATTAACGCAGAAGACGTCATGTATCTCATTAAGATAGGATGATGTCATATTTTAAATTAATGCCGATGACATCATGCATGCTCTTAAGATAGGATGATGTCATAGTTTGTTTTTAGCTGGCTGACGTCATGTATGTCATATAGATAGGATGATGTCAAGTGAAGTCAGAGTTTCCTAGAGTTGACGTCATCAAAAAATGTTGACATCATAATCTATAAACAGAAAAGTGATTTTTATATAATTACCTATTTGCTGTAGTCTTCTGATTAGATATTGTAGAAACTGTCATGTGTTCAAAATAAATCGGGCAAATTTTGAAAGTGTTATCTTTGCAGATTATACTAAATGAAAAATCTTTAATCATTAAATATTTTTCACTAAAAATCGGTTATAAACAAAACTAAGACACGGAGGTTAACTGAAAAATCTTTACTTCAAAAGAAGGGAAAAGGAGGTTAAGCGAATGCGAAATCGTACTACTTTTTCAGACAATACATGAAAATGAGGTCGAAGCTCAGCGAAGCGAAAAACTGACTATCAAGCAAAAATGTCAATCTTTCTTTACTTGACTCTGTAGAAAGTATTGCACAGGGTATGAAAATTCTATAGAAAACAACAGGTGGTTCTAAAGTAAACCCTTACTCTTTTGGTTCTTAAATAAACCCCATTCTTGTTCCTAATGAGTGGAAAGTCAATTTATAAAAATAGGAATCAGAGGTGCGATCGCCTAGCAACACATGTCTTCTTGTTTAGCGCTAAAAATCGGATATATAAACAAAACACACACATACACAGAGTGGAGCTGAAAACTCTCTATTTCAATTTTGACTCACCATTACGAAAGCGTTTTCTCTGTTCTATCTCGAGGAAACGACAAACTATTGAAATCTCAGCGCTTGATGAGCTTATGGTCGCCGTTAGTCAGTTAATTATGCGGGTTAACAAGCCCAAACTTGAATACAAATTAGTTCATCTCTACAGCTAGACCCAAGAGAGCACCTTGACTTATTAATAACTTAAAAAGGATCAATTAAAACACGCGACAAATAAATTGACAAGACACGAGATACAGTTTTAAAAACTTTATTAAAACCAGTGACAAAAAGAGTCGCATACTCAGCGATTTGAAAGAGATGGAAATTAATCATCTTCTTCGTTCTCCTCTGTAGAAGGTGAATAAAAATTGGTTTTCTTGGCGTTTTTGTGTGTAATTAATCCACAATCGTGACACCGAAGAAAGCCCTCTTTGATGTATTTTCTCTCTTCGGGGATCTGGTGATCGCATATAGGTCTAATCTTGTAGTTATCGTGCCAAAAGCATTTAGGACATTTCATGATCAATGTGGAGTACACATTAGAGTTTTCGCAATGTTCACAGGGACGTTTAGAGTGAAAGGTGGTGGACGTTTCAGGGCTACTACTTTCTGTTTCCTCAGTATCGTTTACAATGTCGTTGTCGCGCTCTTGTGTGCCTTCGGTTTCAACGCCATTCTCAGAAGCCACTTCCTCCTCCTCCTCCTCCTCCTGATTTTCAATATCACATGAACTCTCGTCATTATTACTCTCATTATCGGAAGTATTTTCTACATTTCGGTAGCCTTTTCCCTTTTCTATTAAATCACTTAACAACTTTTTGTTCTTGATTAAACCTTTATCGATTCCTAACTCTGCGAGTCCATCTAGAAACGTATTCAGCGCACGAGGCTTGGTAACCTCATTGTTATGAGGGAGCAACACATACTCAACTGGCTCGGCGATGTTTGTGACGGGAATAGTGCGTTTATTTCGAAGTAATAGTCCGCTGGGAGTCCAGGAAAGAATATCTTTGGACGCGGCCATACTATGCAGCAAATCAGAAGCACGCTTTTCCGACACTTTTCGGGAAAGATGACTCAAAACATCTTTTATTCTTGGTTCTTCATCCTCGCTTTCATCACCACAACTTTCTCTTTCTTCATGTTCACTCTCCTGTTCTTCTTCAACCAGATCTATCTTTCTCTTCATTTTGATGAGTACCCGTGACAGACCGTAGCTTCAAATGAGTAACTTATAGTTTCGTTTCCTCTTTTATAGCATCAAAAATCCTAGGCTTGTAACAGCAGGTACCAATAGGTGTTGAATAAAACCATCGCCCTCTTGTACAAGGATTCGCTTCTTTGTTTTTTAAGGGGCATTTGTTTCTGCTAGGTTTACTAGAGCATCCTTATATGGCAACACGTTCCAGTTATTTTCTTCGGGGATAAAAATGTATTCCTTAAGTATATTGTATAAGACTTGGACTAATGCATGTAGTTGTTGTGGACTGGCTGTCCGTAAAAGAAACTGTCGCTGATGAGCTGGACAAACAGCTAAGAATTGAAGAAAACCACGATTGTTCTTGAAAACTTGAGACATTGCTTCAAAGTGAACTAAAGATGGCAGTTGGCAGCCTTTTATAGAATCTCGTGGAGAAAAAAAAATGAAACGAGTGCCCGAAGGATAGAAAACAATAGAATGAGGAGGTTGAGGAGGAGGAAAAATAATAGAAATGAGAAAGAGGATGAGGAGGAAAAGGAGAAAAAACAATAGAAATGAGGAGGAGGAGGAGGAGGAGGAGGAGGATGAGGAGGAAAAACAATAGAAATGAGGAGGAGGATGAGGAGGACGACGAGGAAAAACAATAGAAATGACAAGGAGGAGGAGGAGGAAAAGCAATAGAAATGAGGAGGAGGAGGAGGAAAGAAAACAACAGAAATGTGGTGGTGGTGGTAGTGGTGGTTTTGGGGGAGGGAAACAATAGAATTTTATTACCTGAAAACCTATATAAATGCGCAACATTCTACCTCTTTTTCAGTCTCCATTTTGCTCCTGAGGAGTGAACATGAGTTGGCTCTGTTCTGTCTGCGAAAAGACCTTTAGTAGAAAAGATAATATGCAAAGGCACGTGATGTCTAAACACCGCAATGCTGGTCTCACCCCATTTCAAACAGTTCCAATATTTTCACAGAAATGTCAGCGGTTTCGCTTCGAGCACCCTTTCACCTCCATGATTGCCGGAATGACCGGGTCCGGAAAAACGGTCTGGGTTCGATCGCTATTGCAACAAGCTTCAGAGACCATTTACCCTCCCCCGGAGAGGATCGTTTGGTGTTATTCACAATGGCAGCCTGCGTATACACAAATGTTAGTCGCCGTGCCAAACATTGAATTCGTCAAGGGAATTCCTACGGCTTTGGAGCAGGATTCCTATTTTGATGTGAACAAACGGAATTTGATCGTGTTTGATGATCAGATGATTGACGCTAGTAAAGACAAGCGAATTGTGAACGTCTTTACTCGTGGTTCTCATCATCGCAATCTGAGCTGATTTATATCGTGCAGAATCTATTTCATGAGGGAAAAGGTAGCCGCAGCATAAGCGTAAACAGCCATTATCTGGTGTTATTCAAGAATCCACGAGACAAATTGCTAATCTTGACTCTGGGGAAGCAAATGTATCCCGGGCAGATGGATTTCTTTTTAAATCAGTACGAAGAGGCTGTAAAAAGACCTTTTGGTTATCTTCTGATTGATCTGAAAACTACTACCCAAGGTAATTGTCGTCCTGCCCAGTGAAGAAGGCTTTAACCAAGCAGGGTTTCAAGAAAATATTCCTCAAGAGCTTCTAAAATATCTGAAGCAGCAAACTCTTTCGCCTGTCCTACTTCTTCCAGCTATGCAAGAAATACAAGACAACATGGATGACGTGCTTTCTCGAAACGATGTTCGGGACGATGAAAAAGCTAAACGATACCTTCAGTTGCAAAACAGATACCTGGCTTTTAAAGAACAATTAAATGCAAGAACACGACCGGAAGAAATAATCAGCACTGTTCCAGACTTAACATCAAGGACACAAGATTCTTCGACAGCAACGACAGCATTCTCGACTCCCCTCAACCCCTTTAATGTAACACCTGAAATTAACACAAGCGGCTATCTCTCAAAAACCTGACAAAGAAAGCCTCACCCCTCCACCAACCTTAAATCCTGCTTTCCTGACCCCTCCTCCCACAGTAGAAACCCAATCACCACAAGGCCCGAAGCGCAAGAGGCGTCGGATTCAATTTCTAAATTATTTGGATGATCATAAATCTCATGGCAAACAGCTGAAGAAACGTCGGCATAAGAAATTTAAACCTTACAAGTACTCCATGGGCGAAGATGAAGATTAATTAATTTCCATTCCTCTGTATTTGACTCTTTTTGTCACTGGTTTTTATAAAGTTTTTAAAATTGTATCTCGTGTCTTGTCAATTTATTTGTCGCGTGTTTAAATTAATCCTTGTAAAGTTATTAATTGTTTGTGTTTTTACCATTACGAGCCGCAAGGTCGATTTTCGTGCACGCACCAGGGGTCCTTAATTTCCATTCAGATACCCACAAACTGGACTCGAGTAACTACAAGGCGTTAGTCTTGACACATTTCCTTGCGCACCTCAGGTGTGCACATTAATCGCTTTCTGTCAGTTCATCTGTCAATAAACTCATTTTAGGACAGGAGACAAATTTGCGTCAAATATCAGAGCTTGTCTTTGCGCGCCGAATTTATACCATCGGAGCGAGATATTTTAACTCAGCTATGGTTCTCGTCAAAATCGCTTAATAAAAATAATTTTATTCATGGTTGGTGTTAAAAAAGGGTCTTGTTGCAAGTCTTGGAAAAAAAGAAATATTTTTTCGTGACTTAAGCGAAAGGCAATATCTAGCGCTTTATGAAGGTCGAATTTGAACCCTCCAAAGTAATATTTAGTACATAACCTGGTAAGTTACATATTGTCACCGAAATGGTTTAAAAGTTCAACGTGAAAAAGAGTTCTGAATGTTATTTCGCATTATGTCCGAAGAACAGAAACTGTGTTCGCCGATATAAGGTAAGAGAGAACTTTATTATTTAAAAGCCGTAGAGGAACAGCTTGTTATGGCTCTCGCATGCGGAATTCGAGCACATCGGTGAAGCTGGTTTGACGACACAGAAATCGTGGTTCCAGGAAAAAGCGAACTGAGGAAAATATTTACTTGCCTTTGGTATTGTCTATATCCTCGATCACTATACAATAACGCGCAAATATTATAATTCAAAGGGCATTTACAAAACGCGCCAAAAGAGCCGTGATCGCGCCAAAATGCTCGAACCATCTAACAGAGTGTAAAAGGGGGGCTGGTAGGCAACACACGACTTCTACCTCGTGCCAAAATGCTGCTTGTTCCAAAACTTGTTTTCTCTGGTGGGTATATTATATTCTGGGTTCTACTCTTTGAATGAGTAAATGTGAATTTTGCCGCTTGTTTCATACGGAGAGGTCATGACACGCATATTGATTTTCTGCCGTTATTGTTTCTGGTCGGCATGATTTGCCCTCTGATGCAACAGCACTTTCTTCGACCTCTTTTGAAACTTGAATCTCTTCCTTTGCGGCTAAATATGAGTTTTAGGTTGTTTATTCTTCTCCAAAGTGCATCCTGGATCTAAATAGCTAAAGGCGATATTCTTTTGTGCGTGAATTTGATGGTTTCCTTCAATTTTTGTCAAGCTGGGCCAAGCTCATTTAGTATTTCTGCATGCAGGATGTTAAATTTTCACCGAAAGTGATTTACAGCTCCAAATTTCGAAGAATGGATTCTAGGAACGCATTTTGTGAACGGAGATATTTTTTAAGTAAAAAGAACTCGGATCCTTAAATCGATCGTGTTTTAGCTAGCCAATTGCAGTTTTCATATTCTGTGTTAGTTTGGATGATTCAGTGGATTATTCTCTCCTCTCCCTCTTGGCTTACAGGCGGCACGCCCAAGTTTAAGAGGTGAAGAGAGATTTTTTGAAGGTAAAAAACTCGTAGATTGAATCGTCATGTTTTAGCTAGCTAGCCAATTGCAGTTTTCATGCGCTGTGTTAGTTTGGATAATTCAGTAAATTTTTCTCTCCTCTCCCTCTTGGCTTACAGGCGGCACGCCCAACTCGTAGCCTGAATAGACCATGTTTTACTAGCAAGCCAATTGCAGTTTTCATACGCTGTTTTACTTTGGTTATTCTGTCCTCTCCCTCTTGGCTTACAGGCGGCGCGCCCAAGTTTAAGAGGCGAAGAGAGATTTTTATAAATTAAAACACTCGTAGCTTGAGTCGAACATGTTTTACTAACAAGCCAAATCCAGTTTTTATACGCTGTGTTAGTTCGAATAATTCAGTAAATTTTTCTCTCCTCTCCCTCTTGGCTTACAGGCGGCACGCCCAAGTTTAAGAGGTGAAGAGAGATTTTTTAATGCAAAAAACTCGTAGATTGAATCGTTATGTTTTAGCTAGCTAGCCAATTGCAGTTTTCATACACTGTGTTAGTTAAGATAATTCAGTAAATTTTTCTCTCTTCTCCCTCTTAGGTTACAGGCGGCGCGCCCAAGTTTAAGAGGTGAAAAGAGTTTTTTCAAGGGCGAAAAACTCGTACCTTGAGCAGATCATGTTTTTCTAGTTAGCCAATTGCAGTTTTTATACGCTGTGTTAGTTCGAATAATTCAGTAAATTTTTCTCTCCTCTCCCTCTTGGCTTACAGGCGGCACGCCCAAGTTTAAGAGGTGAAAAGAGATTTTTTAATGCAAAAAAACTCGTAGATTGAATCGTCATGTTTTAGCTATGTTAGTTTAGATAATTTAGTAAATTTTTCTCTCTTCTCCCTCTTGGCTTACAGGCGGCGCGCCCAAGTTTAAGAGGTGAAGAGAGTTTTTTTCAAGGGCAAAAAACTCGTAGCTTGAATACTAGATCATGTTTTACTCGCTAGCCAATTCCAGTTTTCATACGCCGTGTTAGTTTGGATAACGCAGTAAATTTTTCTCTCCTCTCCCTCCTGGCTTACAGGCGGCACGCCCAAGTTTAAGAGGTGAAGAGAGATTTTTTAATGCAAAAAAACTCGTAGATTGAATCGTTATGATTTAGCTAGCTAGCCAATTACAGTTTTCATGCGCTGTTAGTTTGGATAATTCAGTAAATTTTTCTCTCCTCTCCCTCTTAGGTTACAGGCGGCGCGCCCAAGTTTAAGAGGTGAAGAGTGATTTTTTTTCAAGAGTAAAAAACTCGTAGCCTGAATAGACCAGTTTTACTAGCTAGTCATTGCAGTTTTCATACGCTGTTTTAGTTTGGTTATTCTCTCCTCTCCCTCTTGGCTTACAGGCATCGCGCCCAAGTTTAAGAGGTGAAGAGAGATTTTTTTAAATTGAAACACTCGTAGTTTGAGTCGATCATGTTTTTCTAGCTAGCTACTTGTAGTTTTTATACGCTGTGTTAGTTTGGATAATTCAGTAGATATTCTCTCCTCTCCCTCTTGGCTTACAGGCGGCGCGCCCAAGTTTAAGAGGTGAGGGGAGATTTTTTTAAAGTGAATAGTACATAGCTAAAATCGATCGTGTTTTAGCTAGTAAATGCAGTTTTACATTGCTTTAGTTTGAATAATTCGGTAGATTTTTCTCTCCTCTTTCTAATGGCTTACAGGCAACGTGCCCATACTTAATTAAGCGGTGATAAAGTATAAAGTAAGTCACAGCTTGAATCGATCGTGTTTTACATATCGTTAGTGTATATAATTCAGTAGATTTTTATTTTCTTTCCCTTTTTAAGTCTTTTGCACTTATGCGATGCGCCCAATCTCACGACAAGTAGTGTTCGTTTTAAAATTGAAATTTAGTAATTGTAATTTTTTTCTGATCTATGGCTCTCAGTCTGGATAATATTGAGCGTAATGCCTGTGTTTGATGCACACCGGAAACCGGAAAAAAGCTAGTTTTGTCCGCGGGCGGCAATACTTTAATTTCGACAGTTTAAGGTAAAATATTAAGATAATGTCTAAATCGTTTGTGAACTGTGATAGCTTTTTTTTGCGTAAATATCTCTCTTCGATCAAATGTGACAATTACGCCAGATTTATACTAGCGATGTAAAAATTTCCTCCATCTATGTTGAAACCGAACAAACCACGCGGGTATCCGCTGTGGCGGGTGATCTCCCTGAGAGATTATTGAGTTGTTGTTTTCATTGTTTATTCATCAAGTTCTCAGTTGTAATGATTTTTCGGTAGTATTGTTCTTATTTATTGTTTATTGAGTGGGTCGGCTAAAATTAAAGACGAAGAGTGAAGCTCCCGCGAGTGAATGCAGAATTTTTGATTTTTAGTTGATATTATGCTTTCGACAGTGCACGTGAATGGCGACTACGTTGGGTGTCCACTTAAGATAAACTGGATTAAGTGTCAAAGATGAAAGATTGCTCAATAAAACGAACATTGTTGACAGCTTTAAGATAGGCTCAGGGTCTCTAAATGTAATATAACCCTTGGTTCAAAACAATAGACTTGGCGCCTCGCCCTTTAGAAATATGCGAAGATCGCGACGTTGAACGTCGCAATCCCCCGAAAATCGAGCCTGCGGCTTGTAATGATAATAAGTCAAGGCGCTCCCTTGGGTCTAGCTGTAGAGATGAACTAATTTGTATTCAACTTTGGACTTGTTAACCCGCATAATTAACTGACTAACGCTAACGGCGCGTGAATTGACAAGACCATAAGTTCATGAAGCGCTGAGTTTCCTCGAGATGGAACGGAGAAACGCTTTTGTAATGGTGAGTCAAAATTGAAATAGAGAGTTTTCAGCTCCACTCTGTGTATGTGTGTGTTTTGTTTACATATCCGATTTTTAGCGCTAAACAAGAAGACATGTGTTGCTAGGCGATCGCACCTCTGATTCCTATTTTTTATAAATTGACTTTCCACTCATTAAGAACAAGAATGGGGTTTATTTAAGAACCAAAAGAGTAAGGGTTTACTTTAGAACCACCTGTTGTTTTCTATAGAATTTTCATACCCTGTGCAATACTTTCTACAGAGTCAAGTAAAGAAAGATTGACATTTTTGCTTGATAGTCAGTTTTTCGCTTCGCTGAGCTTCGACCTCATTTTCATGTTTTGCCTAAAAAAGTACTAAAATTTCGCATTCGCTTAACCTCCTTTTCCCTTCTTTTGAAGTAAAGATTTTCCAGTTAACCTCCGTGTCTTAGTTTTGTTTATAACCGATTTTTAGTGAAAAATATTTATAAATAATAATAGTCTTTATTGAGGATATCAATTTCACTGATAAGTGATTTACAAAAGAGTCCTCAAAAATTGAAAAAGAACAAAAAGGAAAAATAAAGACTAATATATGAATATATAAAAAATAAACTAAAAACCATTTATATTTCTTAACACTCTTTTAAAACTAGCTAATGATGAAAACGATGCGAAAATAAGTTATTTAAACATTTATAAATAAAAGTTGCTCGGCCCTACGTCAAGCAAGAGTTTTCCAATTCAGTTTATTCAGGGCCTCACTAGCAGATGATCCAATAGGCAAATCTAAAATTATTTTTGCAGCTTTATTGTGTAAAGATTGAAGTTGCAACATTAGAGTGGAGTTGCCCCTATCCCCCCATACGATATCAGCATAGTCAAACAATGGCAGAACATAGCTGTTAAAAAACAGCAATCTAGCATCTAAAGGTAGGCAATAACGAATACATTTAAGTAGACCCAGCTTCTTATTTATCTTAGAAAACATTTGATCAAATAGAATCAATCTTATTCAGTCTTTGACTGCTACCAATGATCATGAATTTAGATTTACTTATGCTAAGCGTAAAAAAGATTAAAGATTGAAGATTTTTCAGTTAGTGTAATCTGCAAAGATAACACGTTCAAAATTTGCCCGATCTATTTTGAACACATGACAGTTTCTACAATATCCAATCAGAAGACTATAGCAAACAATATCTAATCAGAAGACTATAGCAAACAATATCTAATCAGAAGACTATAGCAAATAGGTAATTATATAGAAATCACTTTTCTGTTTATAGATTTTGATGTCAACATATTTTGATGACGTCAACTCAAGGAAATTCTGACGTCACTTGACATCATCCTATCTATATGACATGCATGTCGTCAGCCAGCTAAAAAAAAAATATGACATCATCATATCTTAAGAGCATGCATGACGTCATCGGTATTAATTTAAACTATGACATCATCCTATCTTAATGAGATGCATGACGTCATCTGCGTTAATTTATTCCCCCCGCAAGTTAATGAAATTCCCCCGCAATGAACCGGCGTAAGACATCCTTCCCCCACTACTGTTGGGGAAGGTCATTGTCACATACAATTAACGATTTACATACATTCACTGAAATTTATAAGTTACAAAGTCATTAATTCTTCTGGTATGACCATGTTGACGTCTCGGAAGTTGGACCCTCTTACTGTAATGAGACTCAAAAGCGGCAGGAGAGGGGATGATGTTCTTAAGGGGGGACATTTGACGTGCAGTAGCCATAAACCGCTTACAAGCTCCTACTCTCCTGTCACTAAGAGACTCCAGGCCGGCCAAGACCAAGGCTCCCGCATAGTCTACCCGGCCAAATATTATTTTGAGGGCTTTCCGCTGTACAGACTCAATTAACTCATCAAAATATAAAGGGATCGCAGCCCAAACTGGCGAGGCGTACTCAACAATGGATCTAACAATCCTACAGTAAACTAGCAAGAGATCGTTAGTGCCCAGTCCAACTCTCTTGAGGTCCGCAGCACAAACAATCGCTTAGTAGGTTTTTTATGGATACTGTCACAGAGTTCGTTCCAAGAGAGGTCATTAGAGATAATAACCCCTAAGAGTTTATAACTAGATACTCTATCAATGACTATACCATTAAGCTGAATCGGCGTTATGACAGTGGTTTGGTACTTCAAAAAATTGATAACCATATCTTACATTTTTTCTCATTAAGCCGCATGTTACGCATGGAAGCGTAGGTGTTAATATTTGCGGCCATGAATGGAAGTTAGCTAGGCGAACATCGAGGAATAGATTCAAATACCGAGGTGTCATCAACGTATTTAATCCTATATCCCCATTCCCTACACAGATTGCTCACTAATATGGCGAACAGCAATGGCGCGAGTTTTGTTCCTTGTGGTATTCCCCCATTCGGTGTAACTGGATGCGAATAAACCTGACCGATTCGCACTCTTTGTGAACGGTCGGTTAAAAACGAGCCGATCCATCTGATAGTGGCCTCGTGCACGCCCAGCAGCTCCATTTCTTGGATAAGGATATTGTGATCGACTAAATCAAAACCTTTACTGAAATCAGTAAAGAAGATGCGTGCATAAGTGTCACCCTGGTCAAGGGCCTCAAGGATGACTTGGAGAAAGAAAACAAGAGCGTGAGTTGTGGACTTCCCGGCCAGGGCAAACTGGAGGGTGTCGAGCTTGTCACAGACTTGCTTGAAGAGGGAATCCAGCGTAAGCCCTTCCATGACCTTTGCAACATGGGGCGTGAGCGAAATAGGCCGAACATTTTGTTCAACTACTTTGGGTGGCGAACATTTTGGTACAGGGACCACTTCGGATTGCTTAAGAAACACAGGGACGTATCCTTGTACCATTCAGGCATTATAGATATTAGTGATGACTGGTGAAAGTTCAAAAGCAAACTCTTTCCAGACTTTCCCCGGGATGGGATCAGGCCCCCCTGACTTGTTCGATTTAATGCCTCTCAGGGCCTTGTATACCATACGTGTGTCAACCAGTAGGTGTTCAGGGACCAGGAAAAATGAACCAGGGATAAGTTGGGGTAACGGCACAAAGCCAGCAGTAAGCCCTGCCAAAAAGGTGTTGAAGCTGTTAGAAATCACAATATCTGTTCTACAGAGAAAATTTTGCTGGCTGGGAACTGAGGTTTCGGCTGTTCTGCTGGGAAGTAAAGTCTTAAATCTGCGGTCAAGAATTTATCAAATGTATCAGAAATTCTTGCTGGAAATATTTTATCCCTCTAATTTGTTAGAAGTTTTTCTTCGGTGTATATCCAGCTGGGTATCAGGAGTAATCGTTCCTCTCTGGTGGCTCCTCTATGTACGCGAATTGTGCGCGCTGAGTCGCGCGCTGATTATTTATTTACCGCTGATCAAAAAATCTGCACGTGGGCACCGTTGTAAGAAATTCTAAATCAGGCTACGCTCCGCCACTGGATAAATGGCAACGGTTAACTGGCGGTTAGGACGATTCATGAGATTCATGTTTATGCAAAAGGTAAGGTTTCTTTGAATATACTGAATATATTGTCTTATTCTGATCCCTCAAACCTTGATCTATTTTCCGGAGAAAATCATGAGACGTCGGTCCTTCTTCAGAAGTGTAACCGGTTTTAATGAAAGCAAAAATTCACGGTGAAACGAGAAAGCGTTTTCACCGGCGAGCACAATGTGACAAAATGCAAAAAAAAAATCAAAACAAGCTAGCTCTCACGTGATCCTATGACGAACCACGTCTAAGCTGTGTTACATAACAAGGAAAATGTGACAAGGGAAACGCGTGACAGAACACTCCCCGTCTAGTATTTCAAAAAATGCCACTATAGAAGAAAACGAACAGTAACTTTTCTGAAAACAAAGTTATAAGCTTGTAACAACGTTATAAGTATAATCTCCAGCATTTAGCTGAGACAGTTCATCCAACTGAGGTTTCCATCTTCTTGAAATCCTTCTCACTTCTGAGCAGAATAACTTCATTCACTGGTCTTGTGTAGGTCATAGCGGGTCCATCTTTGGCTGTCACTAGTTCCACCTTACGCACTTTGCCATCTGCACTGACATGGGCTCGGGTTATCCGAGCAAGGGGCCAGCAATTTCTGGGGAGATCCTTAGAGCAGAGGAGGACCAGGTCTCCTTCCTGCAGGTTCTTTACTTCTTGCTGCCACTTTCTTCTCGGCTGGAGCATTGGCAGAAACTCCCTGCGCCATCGGGCCCAGAAAACATTCGCCAGATGCTGGACTTGTCTCCACTGCTTACTGTATAGTTCTTGTTGAGTGAAATTTCCTGGCATCGCCTTCAGGCTTTCAGACTTTTGTGTGAGTAGGGTGGCAGGTGTGAGAATCTCTGGCATGTCTGGGTCCGACGGAACTGGTATTAGGGGTCTAGCATTCACTATTGCTGTAACTTCAGCCATCAGCGTTGAGAGGACCTCATGAGTAAGATGCCTAGGTCCAAGGTCGGCAACAATGGAATCCAGGATTCTTCGGGTCACCTCTATCATTCGTTCCCAAACGCCCCCTGCATGAGAGGCGTGAGGGGGGTTAAAGATCCAATCGCAACCCTCAGCGGTCAAGTACGACTGGATGGCACCTTCATCCATCTCTTTAAGGCAGGACTGGAGCTCGTTGTGTGCACCAATGAAGTTATTACCGCAATCAGAGCAAAGTTGCACAACTGGCCCCCGTAAGGCAAGGAATCTACGCAGTGCATTGATGAAACTTGAGGTGTCCATTGACTCTAACAGTTCTATGTGAATGGCTCTAATTGTCAAGCATGTGAAAAGTACGGCCCAACGCTTGCTGTTTACCACTCCTCCCCTTGTGCGACGAGCACTTACTGTCCAGGGTCCAAAAACGTCAAGGCCAACGTAACTGAAAGGCGGGGCAGGGGTAAGGCGTTCGACGGGTAAATCGGCCATTTTCTGGATTTGCTGTCGACCCCTCAGCTTCTTACACTTTATGCAACTGTTGATAACGCTGTTAACAATTCGCTTGCCTCCGATAATCCAGAATCCGCTGCTTTTGATCAGGCCGAGAGTGAAATGCCGTCCTTGATGTTGCACTTTCCCATGATAGGAGGTAACTAGAAGAGTGGTCACGTGATGCGAACTTGGGAGAATCAAGGGATGGCGTTCTTCATAACTAAGACCTGCTTGCTCTAATCGGCCACCAACTCTAACGAATCCTTCCTTGTCGATCACTGGGCTCAGTTTGAGGAGCGGACTTGATTTTGGCAGTCTTTCAGAACTTCTGAGGCAGTGTATTTCCTCTTTGAAGGCTTCATACTGGACATTTTGGATAATCAGGGACTTTGCCTTGCTAAGGTTGTGGACAAGGGCTGTCTTCTGACTCTT
Source organism: Porites lobata (assembly GCA_942486035.1). Classification (NCBI taxonomy): domain Eukaryota; kingdom Metazoa; phylum Cnidaria; class Anthozoa; order Scleractinia; family Poritidae; genus Porites; species Porites lobata. The sequence continues at coordinate 687,995 of CALNXK010000213.1, read as the reverse complement.
GTGTGCACCAGGCTCTTCAGATGTCTTTTGTTGGTGCAACTCGACAAGCGAGATCAGTCAAGCAAGTGCCTTCGTAAGAGCCTCCCACCGTGAGAACCTGGAAAAACGGCTGGTTCCTAGGGATTTGTTTTGTAGAACCCGTGTAGCCAGAGACTTCACAAGAGGGCGGACTTCAGGATCGTCTTCTATGGGAAGCAAGGCATCGCTGCTGATCGTTTCATTTACAGATGAACCATGGTGGTAAAGGAACTGAGGGCCGCTGTGCCAAATGCTGTCTTTGAGGTTCTGTGCCTGAACTGATCGCGTGGCTAGGTCAGCGGGATTCTTCTGGGTTGGCACGTAAAATCACTGTTCTGGAGATGAGGATTTCCTGACTCGCTCCTCTCGGTTGCTGACATAAACGTAGAATCGACGACTTTCGTTGCTGATGTAATCGAGGACGACTCTACTATCCGAATAGAATGCAACAGCCTGAAGATCAAGGTCCAGTTCTTAAATGATGAGCTCTGTCATTTCGACTCCCAATACGGCAGCGCAAAGTTCCAGACGGGGAACGGTGGTGGCGTGGGGCTAACTTCGCTTTACCTAGGACGAAGGAGACTTGCATGTTCCCGTCACACTGAATGGTCCTGAGGTATGAGACAGCACCATTGGCCTCCTTGGATGCGTCACAGAAGGTGTGCAACTCCCGTCGAGTAACAGCTTTGAGTGAGGTAGTTGTGTAGCAACGCGGCACTCTCAGGAGAGTTAAGGCTTGGAGGGCTTGGCACCATGCTTCCCATGCAGGTCTTTGCTCCTCTGGCAATGGTTCGTCCCAATTCTCTGGCTCAGGCTTTGCTATCATTGCTCTTAGAAGGAGCTTGCCTTTGACAGCAACTGGAGCGGTAAGTCCTTGAGGGTCATACAGGCTGTTAACGACAGACAATACGCCTCGTCTTGTGAACGGTTTCGCTCCCACATTGGCTTTGAAAGTGAATGAATCGGCCGATATGTCCCACAATACACCCAAAGACCGATGCGCTGGAATTGTATCCTTTGAGAGGTCCAGATCCCAACGGTCGGCAACTCGATCTTCAATCGGGAAGGCTTGAATTACCTCTGGAAGGTTGGATGCTATCTTGTGTAGATGCAGATTAGCTGTGGCTAACATGGCTTGTGTTCTACGCAATAGGTCTACGGCTTCAGTAGGTTCTGCAACAGATTTAAGTCCGTCAGCCACATAAAAGTTGTTATCAACAAAGTTCTTAGCGTCAGAGCCAAATTCCTGCTCCCCGACTTCGGCGGTTTTCCTGAGGCAGTAAGTGGCTACTGCTGGAGAAGACGTGTTTCCAAAGACATGAACCTTCATTCGATATTCAATAGGCTCTCCACTCAGGTCATTGTCTTTGTACCAGAAGAATCGTAATAGGTCCCTATGATCCTCTCTAACTAGGAATGAGAGGAACATCTGCTCAACGTCTGCCATGAAGGCCACGGGCTGTTGGCGGAAACGTATCAAGATGCCAAGTAAGTTGTTTGTCAGATCTGGTCCTGATAGCAAAATTTGTTTAGAGATATTCCTGCGGTCTCAGCTGCGGAGTCAAAAACCACACGTGTTTTTTGTGGCTTTTGGGGATGGTAGACACCAAAGTGGGGTAAGTACCAGTGAAGAGTAGGTGGGTCTGACTTTATTTTCGGTGCAGGTTCAGCATGTCCATTGTCAAATAGTTTCTGCATGAAATCGAAATAATGCTGTTTCATCAGAGGTTTCTTGTCTAGAGAGCGTCGTGTAGACTTCAAACGTCTTAGGGCTTCTTCTCGGTTATTTGGGAGCTTTTCAATCCCATCGCGGAGAGGTAAGGGCATCTCCCAGTTACCTGATTAGCTCTACAGCGAGTGTTTCATGATCTGGACGAACTTCCTATCTTCCACCGACTTTCCTGGTTTGTTGTCGTCCTTAGTTCGTACAAAGACATCTTCTCCCAGTCAATCTTCAGACCTCCTTTTAAAGTTTCCCTCCTTCAGGTCGTCTATGGGTTCCGCAGTCGGATGGTGTTTGACATAGAAGCGGTTACTGCAGAAGAGAGGGTCTACCATTATCAAGAAGTTGTGTTCTGAAACTTGAAGCCTCACTTGGCTTCTGGGCACCATCTAAGCATGCATTTCCTATGACTACCCATCCTAGGTCAAGGCGTTGAGCCCAAGGTGCATCCCTGGGCCCGTTTCGGGACTCGCGGATTTTGTGAAGGGGCGGTGCATCTCTTCCAATAAGCAGAAGAATATCAGCCTTTGGGTCTAGCTCTGGGATCTTGTCTGTGATGGGGTAGAGGTGGGGGTATGCTCTAGCGACCGAAGGACTAGGAATTTCCTCTCTGCTATTCGGGATTGCATCACATTCAGTAAGGACTGGAAGTGCATAAGAGTACGCATTGTCTAAAGACTCAATGATGAGGTTGCGTGCACGTCTCCCTGTAACATGGCTTGTCCCTGAGCACGTTCTCAGCGTGTACGATGTAGCTGCTCCTTCCAATTTCAACAAGTCAAAGATCTTAGGCTTGGCAAGGGAACAGTTACTCTGATCCTCAATGACCACGTACACCTTGACCTTGTCTTTAGGATGCCCATTTTTGTAAACGTAGGCTGGGCAGATCTTTGAACAGGATTTTCCCCCAACTGCATTTCCACACAGTTCTGTACAGTTGGCTCTGACCTTAGCTGGCTCCCCGCCTTGCTGAAGGGCGTCATCGGGCTCTCTGGTTTGTGTTTCTTGTTTCCTTGGAGGGTCAATGTGTAATGCTGCAACATGTTTATCACTTTGGCATTCGGCACATTTTATTACTGCTGTACAGTCTTTGGCTTGGTGGCTAGTTGAAGCAAGACAGCGAAAACATATTCGGTACTGGCTAAGTAAGTCCTTCCTTTCGGTGAGGGACATGGCTCTGAAGGCACGGCACTTGCCAATGGGGTGAGATAGTTTGTGGACGACACATCATTTGTTTGGATCCCGTGCAGAAAA
>CALNXK010000213.1:637500-675000 GCA_942486035.1 Porites lobata | reverse complement strand
AAATCGGTCTCCAGTTTGATAAGTCCCTTTTGTCTTTGTCCTTCTTTTCTATTAGGGTAATAATGGCTTCTTTCTGAGAGTTTGAGAGCTCACCATGATCATAAGAGTAGTTTAAGCTGTCTACTAATAGCTGTCCTAGGAGGCCCCAAAAAGACCCGTAAAATTCGACTGTTAGTCCGTCATTGCCTGGTGACTTGTTACTTTCAAACAGCTGAAGACTTCTGTTACACTCTTCAACCGTTAATTTTCCCTCGCAAATTTGAACATCAGTATCAGAGAGTTTTGGCACTTCAGGATTGTTTAAAAAAGAGTTTAACGTGTCTTCAGATGGGCTAAGAGGGTCACGCTCACAAAGATTAGAATAAAAATTTTGAATATTTTGCAATATTTTTTTAGTATCCGTGATTAGAACTCCATTATCGTCGAACACCTTACGGACAGAACTCTTAGCTTTCTTATGTGTTTCGAGGTTTAAAAAGAACTTATTGCTTTTTTCTCCTTTTTCATACCAAGTGGCTTTCGATCGGATTATAGCACCTTTTGCTATCTGTTCATAGGTAGAATCAAATTCCATTTTTAACAATTCAAACTCTTCCTGGTTCTCAGGAGTTGGTGAACTACCGCATCTCTCTTCCGAAATCTTCAAAGGAGCCTCAATATCAGAGATCTTTCTTCTCCTTTCACGTGCTTTTTCTTTGCTATACTTTATTGCAATTTGTCTAATCCTGTACTTAATTAATTCCCACAACAGCGTTTTATCTAGAACGTCTTTGAACTCCTCTAACCACAAAGGCATACTTTCATTTATCAGTGCTACAAAGTCGTCGTCATTCACAAGACTAGCATTAAACTTCCAGAAAGAGGGGCCGTTTTTTGGTTTGTCTATGCTGTTAAAATGGAGAAAAATTGCCGAATGGTCTGAATTTATCGAAGGAATGATATCGGACTTCTCAATTTCGTCTTCCCATACATCGCTAATCCGCCAATAATCAAGTCTTCTCTGAATGAAAGGATTTCTTTGACGCCACGTAAAGCGTTTAGAGTCCGGATTTCGTATGCGCCAAACGTCAACCAAATCAAAATCCAGGCATAAGTCTTGTATGTGTTTTACAGAATCTTTTCTAAAAGGTCTACCACCAGAACAGTCAAGATCAGAGTCGAGTGTTACATTAAAGTCTCCCCCGAGAATAATTCTAAGCTCTTCATTAACGACGCGGTCTTCAATATTTTTGTTTAACTTATCAAAAAAACGGCATTGGTCTTGAACCTTGTTTGGAGCATAAATATTTACAAACAAGAATGGCGAACCTTGGACCTCAGCTTCAATTATAATGGAGCGGCCCTCGTCATCACAAGTAATAGTTCTTGGATTAAAATCTAAGTCACTTCTCACTAGAATCATCACTCCACAACTATGATTAGAGCCGTGAGCAAAAAAGAGCTTACCTCTCCATTGTGTTCTCCAAATGTCTTCAACAGTGCTATAGGTCTCTTGAAGGAAGATAATATCATACCTCCGTTCATTTAGCCAGGTAAAAAGGGCTTTCCTTTTCGTGGCGGCTCGAACCCCTCGCACATTAAGAGAAAGTAATTTAAAATTAAAAAGTCCTTTCATGAATGGGATCAGGAAGAAAAAAGAAATATTGCGCATACAAATAATTTTCACCGCAGTGGTACAAAAAATTGAAAAGAGGTGACAACTGAGGTGCAAAAACACAGAACACGTAGGTAGACAATACAAACAAAAGGCACAAATACTCACAAAACAAAAAACAACAAAGGAAAAGACAAAAGGACAAATAAAACAAAGAAAAACAAACAAACAAAGAATACATTACACAACGAAGTTTTAACAAAGAGCGAAAAAAGGCGGCGAGGTAATTATTACCTATAAGACGCTGCCACAGAGCTTGGGACAATCGTTTCAACTACACCCAATTGTTCTAACCTACACATGCCACTCCCGTTACAAAAACAGACTGATGAAAAGCATAAACAAGTCAAATAAAATAAACTAAGTCCAAAAAAAAAACAAACTCTAGATTTGTCTATAAGGGAACAAATCGTCCATCGATAAACAATTTATCGGGTTCTGGTTTGCTTTTTTGAGACGTGGCCACTGCTTTTTTCTTCTTTCGCTTATTTCTCTAGGAAAATCCGCGTAGACCTTAATGTCGATATCATCCGCCAGCTCGCGTACTCTTCGAATGACCAGCTCACGCTCTGGAAATCTCAAAAAATGAACAATCACCGGTCTAGTTTCGCCCGTCTTCTTCTTTCCTATTCTATGAGCTCGCTGGAACTCGATATCTGCTGCGTTTTCCATCTCCAATTCGTCGCTAAGGAATTTTCGTACAACTTCATGCGTGTTCTCAGCTCCATCAGCAGATTCTGGAAAACTGAAGAATCTTAGGTTTTGTCGCCTGTTGTACACCTCTTGGTACAATATTTTGTCCTCAAGTTCCTTGATTTTGACTTCGTTTTCTTTATCATTCTTCTTTTGGTCTTCAATTTCGGCGTTGGCAAATTCCATTGACTTGCTGAGGTCGTTAACTTCGCCTTCTAATTTTCTTGTCTTCTCGCCAATCTTATTCAGCTCGGTCTGGAGCTTATTAACCGACTTCTCCAAAGCGGAGAAGCGTTCAACTATACCTTCTAGATTCTGTAACCTGCTTTCTACTCCTGCGAGCATTTCGAAGATCCGTTCCAATTGAGTCGCGATTTTTTCTGTCATGTTCAGGGTCTCCAGAACTTGATCGTCCTCGCTAAATACTACGCCAATGTTCGGTTCCGAACGAGGACTGTTGCAAGCCTTTTTTCCTTCTGGAGAGCAAATATCGCTATCGGAGCTGATACTAACACTTGCCTTCGTTTTCCGTTTACAACTTTGAGCCATAGACTAAGTTTAAGGACTAAAATTTTTAAGAAAGGACAAAAAGTTCACGGGAGTGAAACATCCACGTCTTCACTCGCACATGGTCTCCCCAATGAATTGCTGAACACGCTTATTGGAATCTTCGATTGGTCAATCTATTGTCTGAAAATCAAGGTTCAATCCAAGTTCCTCGTCAATAGCTTTTACGCGGGCGACGGCAACAGCTGCTTCCTGTTCTGGGCGTAGGGACTCCAAGCGTGCTTCTTCCTCGCGTTTTCTCCTAGCAAATGCCAACTCACCTTCTCGTCTCTTCCTTTCTTCTTGTTCTTACGCCAGCGCGGACTTGGTTTGAAATTCGGAAATTGTCCTTTGCATTTCGGCCTTTTTGAATGCCGCGGCCGCCTCGCCTTTTGCACGTGCCCGTAGTGCGTTCGAGGAAACGGACGACTTGGAAGCACGTGACCCAGATCGAAAGGATCCTAATTCCAGTAAGAGGTCATTTTTCCGGTCCAACCCTTCCTTAATCGCTGCCTGGACGAGTTCCTTCCGAGTTCTCATCTTTGCTTCGACTGTTTGTCTCTCTTCCTGATGTTCGGGCAAGCTAGCGTGCACTGTAAAATCCATTAATGAAATCCACGCAAGTTCATAATCACTGAACGACGAACGCAAGTCTCTTACGGCCTTACGTAAGGCTTCCACAGAATCTGGAGTTTCTTTGAGCTTGGAAATCGCTTGACTAGTTCTTTCCCATATTTTTTCAAGTTTCAGTGAGTCAGACTGCAGTCTGTTTTCGATCAACTTCGCGGTGGGCTTCGAGAGTCGTTTTGCTCGCTTGGATTCTGAATGCTTGGCGTTGTCTTCGACTACTGTGTTCTCGAGCGAAAACAAACCCATTTCCACTTTCTCGGGGCCTTCCTTTGAGCTTCCATGCTTGGATACCTTTGTAACCGGCGGATTTGAAGGAGCCTCTTCCAACTGGCTGGATGAACCGTGTTTTTGAGTTTCGCTTGGTTGCTTGACCGTCAAATCCACGAGGTTGTCTGGCTCGGTGTGATCGGCCGGCGATAAATCTCTCGTTTCACTATTCTGATCCCTCAAACCTTGATCCATTTTCCGGAGAAAGTCATGAGACGTCGGTCCTTCTTCAGAAGTGTAACCGGTTTAAATGAAAGAAAAAATTCACGGTGAAACGAGAAAGCGTTTTCACCGGCGAGCACAATGTGACAAAATGCAAAAAATCAAAACAAGCTAGCTCTCACGTGATCCTATGACGAAGCACGTCTAAGCTATGTTACATAACAAGGAAAACGTGACATGAGAAGGGAAACGCGTGACAGGACATGTCTACTATTATGCATGCATGTTATTTTTAATTCCCTTGTCTTACTTATCTGCATGTCTCTAAATGCCATTAAAATCGCTTCTCGGTCTCGGTGAAGGCACTTAGATAGCTTTTCAAAACGATTCTTCTTCTTTAGTCTTATTTTTAGTCAAGGGTTGGCCTAGTTTGAGTGTGTATTGGTGGTTTTCGAATGAAACCATTTCGAAAAGCGCGAACGAGATACTGGAGATAAAAAGGATAAGTAATGAATTCAAATTCTTTAATTGTAAAATTTGCCTTGCTCTTCGCCGCTGGAAACGTTTCGCGCGATTCCCCAGCGGCGAAGTGCGAGGAGAAACGAATGTTTTCGCAGCCTATACAGATCGAGTCTTCTGAGGAGTGTGTTGTGAAAGAATTATTTCGGTGCATATTAATTGGTGTCGTTTCTTTATTTTGCTTTTAATTATTTACAGTGGCTTTCATACTGAACCCTGAGCTGTAATATTTTCTGATAATGCTCGACAACGTCAACAAAACATTTTGAAAAAGCTAAGAAAACAACAACGAGTTTTAACAGCAATTCAAAATCCGACTCATTGTGTTCTTGAACAGTTGCATTTTTTCGATTCCAGAATATCATCCTTTCTTTGTTTTTTTTTATCTTGGATTTTAGCCCAGTTAATAATTAAAGTTTTTATTGCGTTCTACTTCTACTAGTTGCAAAGATTTTATCTCAATTCAAATGCTGTGTAGTTATACATGTAAATATATTTATTTCATTTATCCTAATGCTCAGTCAATTCCAAGCATACCCATTCTCCCTGGGAATTTTTCTGGCATTTTGTTCCTACAGTGGGCATTTTTAATTGACAAAAGCGTCATTGGGGTTGGAAACTTTTCATTGTTTAATTAACCTCACCCCCTTAAGGGGTACCATTTAAGTTTGTACTTATGTATGTACTCTGTATATGCTATACTGTTTTCCAAGTCTACCCTGGAAAGTTTATCTTATTAAGTAATTTTGGGTTGTAAAGTTGTCCTCTTTGCAGTGTCTTTGGGGTCTGTATGGATATCAGGAAAACTGTAAAGTTGCTGAGTTAAGTTGTTAAGTATGTTTACTGTGAAACTCACAAAACCGTGAACACCAGAAATATTTATGGAATGTTATTGTGTTACGAGAATCAGGCAATAATTAGGCGCGAGATAACTTACACACAAACAGCAATGGTAATTAGTTTGTGGTTTAGAGTTTTGCTTGCTTATTCCTATTGGCCAGTACACAATCAACATTCCTGAAAATTTTCAGGTGCTCACTGTTTTCGGAGTTTGACGGTAACAATTTGCAGCTTTTTACAAGGTGACGTACATGTAACTTTTGCTTTGATACTGGGGCATTTGTTCCAATTTTTATTTACATGGTGGGTTTTTGTATGTATCTACTGGCCCCAATGTGGGGGCGGGCATTTACTGCTTTCAAATTAAAAAAAATGACAAATGCCTGTGGAAGGGGGTGGGCATGTTTAGAATTGACTGAGCCATAAAGAAGCTTATCTTCTGTAATCCTTTTACCTGTACAGCCCTATTTGTATATAAGAAGTTACATTATGATTTATTAACCCACCCCATGTACCCTCACATTAAAACAATATACTTCTAGAACAGTAGTATGTTATATGGAGAATTCATGTTTTTGTATTTGCTACCTATATAATTAATTTGCTAATTATACTGCAGAATTAAATAATGGCTGCACCAGGTCAAGTTTGAAATAATATGTCTAGGCAGATTAATATAAAACTGAAAAACACAATATTCCATTGGTTTTCTCATCGTTATAGCTCTCATTGATATAAAAAGGAAACACTATGGAATAAGTTCTACATGTACATTCAAGAGATTAAAACTCAGCTTTTGAGTCCTAGTAGTGCTGCATACACTTTTCTCTCTGTAGTAATTTCCATACATAATTCTAAGAAACAGATAATAATAATAAGAATTTTGTAGGAAATTACATGTATGCAATTGTTATACCATGTTAACCAGTGGATATCCTAATATTTTTTATACATCATATTGAAATTGGATGTGACCCTGGACAAACACTGACCTCTTTATAATAAGATTTGTCTGTTGTCTAAATTTAATTTTACCCATATTCATCATCAGAGGTAGAGTAATATTGTGCCATGTACATGAAAATAATAATAATGTTTTTCTGTTTCTTTTTCTTAAGCTTGTAGTGACAGGAGAGGAAATATGACTTGAGCCCAGGTAAACATTTATTTTATAAGTAATTTTGGCTTTAGTTATATAATGTATGTTATGGTATTAATCAGAACATGAATGTCAACATAACATCTTTTTGTAGTCAATGGATCAGTGAAGTACCGTAATGATTAATCGTGAAATTTAATTTACCCTGGTACAAAGGAACAAAGGACAGAAAGGAACACTATGGAAACGTACACATGTAAAGAATGATAAGCTAACTTTGATGCTGCTACAAAAACCTTTGAAAATTCCCCTTAAAATACAATTTATTAATTTACTTATGAAAAGACATCCGTTTCTGTGGACATGAACCTGGTTGGTGTGAAGAGAATGCATCATTGAACTGTGTTGTATAGTGTATATTGGTAATTTTAGCAGTGGATCTTTGATTTCCTTTTTGCGTATAGCGGCAGACAGCCAGCCACTTGGTCAGGTTAAAACTTCTTTTACCTTAACCTGCCTGACAGCAGAGTAAGTCTATGTAAACAAAACACTATTCCTCTCACTAAAGGGCTTGCTCATGTTTGAGTATTCATTGGTCATTTGTCCTTGTGACCGTTTCTCCTGCTGTAGGTGGGGCTAGAGTTGTGACAGCGAGCACTCTTTGATTGTTCGTCCTTGCGACCCTCGCTCCCGCTCTAGGTGGGGCTAGAGTTGTGACAACGAGCATTCTTTGACTGTTCGTCCTTGCGACCCTCTCTCCTGCCATTAGGTGGGGCTAGAGTTGTGACAACGAGCATTCTTTGTTTGTTCGTCCTTGCGACCCTCTCTCCCGCTGTAGGTGGGGCTAGAGTTGTGACAACGAGCATTCTTTGTTTGTTCGTCCTTGCGACCCTTTCTCCTGTCGTAGGTGGGGCTAGAGTTGTGACAACGAGCATTCTTTGTCTGTTCGTCCTTGCGACCCTTTCTCCTGCCACTAGGTGGGGCTAGAGTTGTGACAACGAGCATTCCTTGTCTGTTCGTCCTTGCGACCCTTTCTCCTGTCGTAGGTGGGGCTAGAGTTGTGACAACGAGTATTCTTTGTCTGTTCGTCCTTGCGACCCTCTCTCCTGCCATTAGGTGGGGTTAGAGTTGTGACAACGAGCATTCTTTGTCTGTTCGTCCTTGCGACCCTTTCTCCTGTCGTAGGTGGGGCTAGAGTTGTGACAACGAGCATTCTTTGTCTGTTCGTCCTTGCGACCCTCTCTGCGACGCTTCTGATGATGGGTGCTGTTAGCTTGGCCTTAATATCAGTTATTTGTCCTTCTCAACTTTTTTAAAAAATCACTTACCCCTTTTTTGTTTTTTTTCAACTAGGGTAACCGTCTCAGAGCTGTTTTAATAAATTCTCAAATATCTTTCTTGTTTAATTGGAAGACATGGTTATAATTTTACTGCTGATGTGTGTACAATTGTCTTCATTTTTTGTGCTATTTTAAAATGATTGTTGTGCAAGTTGCAGATGTAGTGTGGATTGCAAATACTGATCCATGGTTTACGAGGTACATTTATGTAAATTTTTTTAATCTCTACTAGAAATTTTCATGTTTCAATTATAACTGTATTTAATGCGGTTAAAGTAGATCAACCGTTTAGAACCAAGAAGTAAAATGTCCTAGCCCTTATTCAGTATGTGTATGTTTAGAAATTAAAAAATAAAGAGCAGTTAATGAGGAGCTCTGTTTTAAGGAAATAGCTTTAACATACAGACAAGAAGAGAAATGCAATTTCCACCATGTTTTCAGAAAATAATTTAGAACCAAATTTGGGAAAAGTTGATTTAATTAAACCTCTCTACATGGCCGTGATGGATGATGTCGATAGCAACATTCCATTCATTCTTAGGGAGAGAATATTTTTAAACGAAAAAAACACTTGTCTGTTGGAATTGTTATATGTTTACCTCTTTCAGCTGGATTTAGTAGGGTTTCTTTAATATTCATCTAATGTTCTTTTTTTCCTTGTTTTTAGATTTAAGTGTTCTGGGTTTTTTGCGGAAGCACCAACTGCAGAACAAACTTATCGGGGTGTAAAGGAGAGGTATCTTAAGGTTGCCAATAGTCACAATAAAGTGTTATATCTGCATGTTCTTGGTAACTGCATTCTTTTCGTCCATCTTACATAATAGTGTTACACAAATGTTAAAAAATTCTTAATTAAAACATTCGGGTTTTGGCGGAGCGCGAGTTCACGGTTGTCAAAACTTATTAAACAGCCTGTTGTATTATATTCAGGTTGGACTGAATAGGATTCTTAAAAGGTACATCTGGAGAAGGGTTAGTGACGTTCCTTTTTCATTACCATTGTAGTTGTTGTTATTCTTGGTTGACAAGCGAGAGATAAGGGTGTGTGTTATTTATTTTGACCGTATATACTCGAATCAGCGCCGCAATTTCCAAGCAACCTTGCGGCGCTTATTTGAATACAGATATTTTTTCTGCTGGCTGGTAAACATGGAGAAGGCCGCTCTGCTGGCTGGGAGAATAGCCATCTAACCTGCTGGGAGTGAGGAACAAATAAATTCTTTCCAGCAACACAGAAAAGCTCTTGATAATGCCTTAAAATCATCTAAATTTTCGTTTTTTGTAGTTAACGGTTTATTTTCAGAAAAATAGTCGTTGGGTGCCCCTGAGCCAGCAGCTCAGTGGACTCTAATTGATCTCCAAGCATTTGTTGCACCCAACTTTCCGAACATCGCTGCCCAATAAAGCCTTTGATTTCTTTCCACCACCGCCTAACGTTGGTTTGTTTAAGTTTAGCAACTTTTCGGTCATAAAAGCACTTATAATTACCTTGGGTATTTCATCCATCCAATCCCCTTCGTTGAAGCATCGTCACTTTCTCATCATTTCTTCCTTTAGAAATCATCTTCAACATAGCATGATACTATTAAAACATCTATAGATTTCAAATTCTGACAATAGCAGTCACTCTTAAAGTTTATTGATATTTTGTTTAAAAAAGGTATAATACATTAGATGTTCTCACCCGATATTCTTGAAATAATTTGCTTCCCATCCCAATATGAGATTGTTTTTTGTGTGACATCCACAACCTATGAATCAAGATAGATGTTTTAAAGTGTGAACACTACGGAATAAAGAAATATGGTCATCATTTCTAAATATTACTATCTATTCTTTGACCATAATAATAATATATATTCAATAAAGAACAGCATACTCCAAGAGCCCAATGACGAGGGAGATGCATTGGTATCAAAAGTAAGCCATAGTCCATTATATTAATCTGCAAAAACGAAAAAGGTAAACCAATTATCTTTTTGGTATATTATAGCTATACTTTCCAATAAAACAACCTGACAGTACTAAAAAATAGTGTCTGAGTTATTTCACCTTTTTGGTCCAGTTGGTTATCCACCTTGCCCCACACCTAGATGGTTGTCATAGAAGAATGAATTAAAGCAGTAGGCTCTTGGGAATGCTGAAGACTAAACAGTAAAAGTAAGACAGAAGTCACACACGTTTTATTGAACTGAAATTCTGTAGTACAGGCAAAGACTCGGATATACAGGTAACTGTTATGCTTAAGGTTATGTTCAAACTGTTTTCTCCTTTCCTTTGGCTTGAGTATTAGTAGCAATATATATCTGTCTGATTTCATTAAAACCTGGGCACTAGGTTTTTTCCTGCAGTCCAATGTCCAAAAAATTAGGGGCTGCCCTAACAGTGGGTGGGAGGATCAGGTCAGGGGGTCAAAACTAGTGGGGTAGGAGGGGGCTGTTTTGACACAACCCCTCCAGTAGTGTTCAGTAGAGGTTTTGACTGGTAACTACCTTTTTCTTAATTTGCCCTAGCCAGCTGAATCAGGCCCCTGCTGAGAATGATTATCATGATAATTGCAGATCTCAGTGGGAGGTCTGAACAGTCACCCATTGTCCTGGGTGGGGAGGGTCAAGTCAAAGTCTTGATACCAAGGACACACATAGCATAGGACCTGTAGGGCTCCGACCTGTAGACACTCACTAAAGCCGCGTTTTCATAAATTCAGTCAGATATCAAACACCTGAAAAAGGAATTTGTCGGTGAAGAACATACATAACGTTTTATTTCTTTGAGGGTGTAAAGGTTTGGGATTAGGGTATGGGGCGAGGAAAACTTGGGAAATGCATTATAGACCCGATGTTTATATGTTAGTAATAGGCGGAGGGGACTTCCCTTGAACCATAAGGGGGTGCTATGCACAAAGACCTTAACTACCGGAAGGCTTTTGACTGAGATCTTCCCTTATGTCACTTGGTCAAGTACCCTCCCCTGGATTGTTAAAGTAGAACTTTACTAATAATTTTCCGAACTTTTTGAACTTTCTAAGCTGAAAGTCGAAAAAGCTGAAATACAACTGTTTCATACTCCAAGGATAGCAATAAACATACTCTTGCACGATTTATTTTATTCAGGTTTTTTTAAAATTTTAATTTAATTTTTTTTTCAGAACCACTGCAGAGATCCGGTTAGGTTTCGGTCTATGTTAGATAGTATTTCGTGGCGCGTCGACACTAAATAACATCGACCGAAACCAGCCTCAGCTAAGTTCCTCGGAACGACCATAAGCCACGTAATTCGGCGCAATACTGCTGAGTCTATTTTAGATTTAACAGTTTTTTAGTAATATAAACTGTTAATGACAAAAATTGACCCTTTTTTAAACTCAAATTAACATTCTCGCAGCGATCGATCAAATGAGCGGAAGTCGAGGGTCCATTTTGTAAGATGCCGCTGACATATCGATGACTCATCTGGTTTAGGTCGATGTTATCTAGTGCCTTCCCTTCCTTCCTTACGATCCAGTATAATGTCTGCCATCTTGTTTTGTCTCTTTGGTAGTACCCAGACCCTTGCATCACAGCTAGATCGCTCGGCCCCTAGCCCCACTGAAAGGACCTTCTCGATTCGCTAAGAGGCTTGAAGGAGGCTAAACATAAAAAAATCATTTCCAAACGGATGCAGTAGCATCTTCTTGGTTGAATCAATCGACGGACGATCGAAAAAGCATGACAAGACCTCGAAACAAACCGTCAGATCACCAGACAAATTAGAGTAGACGATCGAAGCAAAAGCATACATGAGTCACATGTAAATATATACCACGAGGCGAGCGTGACGTCATACGTTTACGAAATCCGACCTAAGATAAGAGGGGGAAGACAATTTTCCACGGCGTAGAGAGAGGGTGAGTTTTCGGTGTTCAAGTAACAAGTCAGCGGTAGTTTTCAAAATGAAGAGAGACTTCCGGTTAAACCAAACAAGCGAGATCAAGGTTTTCAAGCGACAATTATGAATTCCTCTGTGGAGGAATGCTTTTCTTGTAGGAAATTTTGACAATGTTCGTTGTTTGAAGACGCGGAAAGTCTAACTGATTTGATCCACAAATATCTTTCTTTGAATTCGACCTCGTTCATTCAAACATAAACAACACAGGGGGAGAATTTTTATTCAGTGTCCCCAGTCTCCCAGTCACACCTTTGGGATGTCCTAATTCAGTAAAGTTATTTTTAGAACTATGCGGACCATACGGAAACAGTTTCCGGTGAACTGATTGACTTCCGGAAGATTCAGCGCGCCAAAGCGAGGCGGGGTCAATAAATGAAAAAAATGGCTGCCTAAGTGGAGGGACGATGTGGAGGGTGTGTACTTGATAAATTGGCCTTCTTCAACGAAGAACCTACCATAGAAACTGGCTGAAACTTCTACACAAACGGATCCTTTACAAGAAATGTTAGAACTACAGTTAAAGCGACCGCGTGGACCATCGTTTTTGTTGGAACAGCTCGAAAGAGGACAAGTAGCATTGCGGCCCGTATAAGCGTTGAACACAAAATGCGCGGGTCCTACAAAGACGACCGTACAAGCGACCGTGTGGACGTATTTTCTGTCGAAAGACGGAGGACAAAAACGTATAAAGGTTTCGAGTACTTTTCTCGACGACATGACCAGCAATCATGTGGAAAACACCTTTTCCTGCTTTGACTGATATTTTGTACCGTGCTTCACATTGGACAATTAACAATTAAGCACTTTAATATTCTTGAACACGAGGTGAATAGAAGCGGAATATTCGCGGCGAGGTTAATATTCCAAAGCCACTATTCACCAATGTTAAAACTCAGTATGGAGCCCATTTAAGTTCATGTGATTGACGGTTTTCACGGATCAATTCATGTGTGAAAATCGGTATGTGCAAAAGTTTGATCTTTACAGAATTCTCAAACATTGCAAATCAAATCGCAGTTAACAAATCCTTTCGCAAACAATGGCCTAATAGCCAGAACTTTAAATTCTGCTTCTCAGCCTGTCAAGAAAAGAAGAGCTTTGTTTTCAGCTGTCGACTCGGCAAGTTAGGGAAAAGGGTTCTGGTGCAGCTTGTGTTGTTCTTCAGTAAGCGCAGACAATGGTGGCCTGGTTGCTCGAGGTAAGGCGCCGTTTCGGACACGGGATCAATTTATGTTCCTGGGCAACCGAACCCGGTTTCTTATAGTCGTACCCGTCGGGTCCGAGTTGATTACCCAGAAACCGGTAAACATCCTTCTCTGTAGTTTTCTTGACACTGAAATCTCGAAATTTCGTAAAGATTTGCTTTTATTGAGCTATTTTGAAAAAATAGCTCATATGTCAGTGGTGTGAGCTTATGTATCTTTGTGGCTTTGTATGTTGGGATGTTTGTTGCAAGAGCCAATAAGGTTGAAGGTACTATGAGTTGATACTTAGGAACCAATGAGATCTTGGCATCTATTTAAGCATGGCATTGGTAAAGGTCGAACAAGGGCACTTTGAGACAGCCATCTTGATCCTTCACATTGTTTTTCGTCTTTTATTACGGGTACAGGTGTTTGGAAGCATTACATAAAATATCTTCATGATTCAAACGCTGTGACCAGTGATGAAGCTGTTTAAGGGTTCATATTTTAGTGTGGATGCGGCTTCAAGACATTTGTGACCGATGCGGCTATCGCGAACGGTACAACGCACGTATTTATGAGTTGTGTTTCACCCGCTTCAAGGTAGAGTATAAAAGATCATATATTTTCAAAGCTCTTCCAGTGATGCAATAATTGATATTTAGATATGGACTTTAATTTGAAAATATGTGGCCTATAAAATGTGGTTTTACAAGTTTGAAAGGCAGCTTATTTTTTTTAAAGCTGTATCGAGTATTGTTAATTCTGTAAACAAGCTTGATACATCCTTCCTGCATACCAAGCATTATAGTTATTGAAACGTATTTTATTTAGTAAAGATGAGTAACTTAAGTAGAAACAATAGCGTTAGGGAATACAATTGGAAGAAGCTAGTTGACACAATAATTAGATATATTTCGGCAGTTTGATAATTTTCTTGGAAGTTAATAAATGTTAGGCTATCAACCCTGACATGGCATGAAACATAATTTAATTGCAGATGTTGTAATGAAGCCGATGTGATTTCTTAAAATCTTTGAGAAAATTTGTAGTAAACAATTTGCGTTTTTTCACGTACGAATTGTCAAAGGGTCAAAGACCAACATCTTCACGTGCAAATTGTGTGCGTGAGTTATTTTTATAATTCTGTTTACCAGATTACCGTGTGATAACTCGAATTCCCTCACGTACGAACAACGAAAGGGGGCAAAGTCCAACACTTTCACGTGCCAGTTGTGTGACTGTAGATCTCATGCAGATTGGCTTTTCACAATAATAATAGTAACTTGAACGTATGAATACCTGTTTCGTTTTGTAACCAATGCCTTAAAAAAGGCTCTTGTCTTTTAAGAAGCAGTAGCTTTTAAAACATGAAGAAATAAGTTGTTGGAGTTAAGGGCTGTTTCACTGAGTAGAATCGCACGTGAAAACGTCATGAATTGTGATGATGCAACCATCTACCACAATGATAAGAATCCTGGTATTTCTTAACTACTCGAACTCGATGAGTCACAATTTGGCTTAAGAAACTCCGAGGAAACCTTAGAGTTTTCCTTCTAATCAACGTTTGGTGAATAGATATTTACCTTACTTTAATAATCTGTTTAACTTGCACCAAATGTAACAGGGAAAGGCAGGGGAAAGTGAATATATAGCATGAGGATCGACGCATCTGAGTATTTCGCGTTTTCATTTACATACGGCAATACCCAATTTCGCACAAAAACCCAGTCTACATTTAGGACGAAAAAGGTAGATTCATCACTCTTGGTAAGGTTACACTGAAGCATTAAAGTTACACTGAAGCATTCAAAATAGCTCATGCACGTTTAACGTGCCTTTTTTTTTGTCATAAGTTGAATTTGATTTCTGGGAAAAATTCGCCTTTGAAGAAAATGTTGAGTTTACAAAACCACCTCTTCTATTCAATTAAACTGTAATTGTCAGCATTCCATCGAGCGAAAAATACTGCTCAGTAAAATTAAACGGAAAACGCTCTTTTGAATACTTTGAAGTCTTTTCTTACCTTCAAAAAAATGGACCCAAGGATTTTAACGAATTCTGAAAGGTTCTTACAGTAAAAAGGATTGTCAAAACACCGACGAGCTAACGCATTATTTACTCGCGAGGCTAAAACACTACAAAGATCACTGAGTGTGTATCGTGAAAACGATTTGCTTGTAAAAGCTTTATTGTGTAAGGTTATTTGTGTTTTTTCATGTTGCAAACGGAGTTGAAATAACTACGACAGTATGATAATCTCATCTGGAGTTTATTTGCTTCATGTGGTTTTACCAAGCCTCATATTTTCCTCATACACCTGTAATAATTGACCTTTACAGATTCTGCACCACATTGTGTAGGTAAGATTTCCATACAACTTCAGACATTTGTTATGTGTGTTAAATAATAGAAGCTTGCTGCATGTAGGGGTTTGAATGCAAATTGTTCCACAGCATAATTCAAGCTTCAGGCATTCATGGATGCATACGACCTTTTCATGTTGTGTTTGCCACTTATTGTTCCAGCAAGTTTTCTCTGTTTTAGTTAGCACTCATGGTTTTAGCTGTCGCCTGCTGAATGTAGTCTTTTCTTTTTTTCGTTACAGAAAGCACTCAAAAGTATTAAGAGTAGTACAATGAATTTAGAGATTGTAAGCCAGTGAATTAGTACAGTGAATCTCAGTGAGCGCTTATTCGAATAAATAAGGTTTATTTGGATTTTTAATTGAAACCTTAAAGGAGGGGTTTGGAGGTTAAATACATGATGTATGGAAATTTGAGCATATATGGCAGGGTTCTCACTAAGTGCCGGCAACCGGCTCAAAAATTGCTACTTTGAGGTTTGAGCCCTGTAGTTTTTGAGAAAAAGGGGTAAAATAGGGAATGAAAGCCTGAAATTGTCTACAATACTCAATTGCTAAGCCGCCTACCGTTACATTATAGCTGTCTACTTTAAAACTTAATGAGAACCCTGTATGGTAGTAGTAATATATCTCCTTGTTGGACATGGGGTCAAGATTTGATTATCAATCTAGAGTAATCTAGCCATCCCAGAAAATTTGGTAATCACGTGACCGACCGACCGACCGTCCGTCCGCACTACAGAAAAACCAATGCAAAATTTCAGGTAGTCTTTGAATGCATAGTTTTTGGCGCGAATACAAAGGGCCGCCCGCGTTTCGTGAAGCATAAACAACTGAAAAATCAGCTTAGTCAACTCAGAAGAAAAAGAAATTTTTCTCATCGGTTGAGCACCGTGCAATTCCGCAATTCTTGATATTTTATTGATTATGTCCTCTAGTTTGGAGTACAGAGATAGAGAGAGGCAGAGGAAACGAGAAAGTAGGCGACAAGCAAGCCAAGCTCAACGGGAGAGGGAGCGGCAGAGAGCTAGAGAAAGACGAAACTGCTCTGACGAACAGCGGGAGAGGGAGCAAGGGAGAAACAGAGAAAGGAGGCGCAATTTTACTGACGAGCAACGGGAGAGGGAGCAAGAAAGAAGCACAGAAAGAAGGCGCAGTTTTACTGACGAGCAACGGGAGAGAGAGAGAGAGAAAAAAGGAGAACTGTACAGTACCGCAAATGATCCCCAACCGCAAATGATCCCGAGACCGCAAATGATCCCCAAAATGGACCGAAAATGATCCTCGACCGCAAGTGATCCCTAAAGTCGACCGCAAATGATCCCATGAAAAGTTGAGGAATGGAATGGATTTTATGGGACTGATTACAAAAAAGGACCGATTATAAAAAAGAAACCTTTATCTCTCGCCTTTTAAAGAAAAAGGGAAGGAGGACGCTACATCTCAGGTCAATTTATACGAGGCGAAAAAAAAATGGAATAAATCTGAAAAGGTATAGTATTAACCGTATACTTCTTCCTTCGCCGATTGCTTCAATTTTCTTTCAAGAATGTTTCGTCTTTTAAAAAATTTAAAACAGGCAGGACGTTACGTAGAAAAATTATTTTAACGCCTAGAAGCTCAACTTTTCTACTGAGGAATACAAAGCCGTGCACCCTCTACCTAACAAGAGCTTTATTGACTTTACTGATCTTTTTGAAAGCGTGAAATTAATCAGCCAGAATATGTCATTTTGATTTTTCTCTGAGGTGTTAATTTTACGTGATAAACAGCAAGACATTTGTTCGTAACTTAGGTGCCCGTTACAAAACAAGACATGATTTAACATAAACACAAGTCAAAACGCCCCCGAACTTATCAATGTCCTCACGTTTCGGTTTATTTCGAAATAGCAACTTTCTTACATCTCATGAACGTGTTGTGAATAGTTATATTAGCGTTTTTATGTATATTCATTTGTTGTGCTTTGCTGAAGACAGTTACCAGGAATCTAAACCTGGTAATGAGAAACGCAAAGCCAGGTAAGCGGTAGTTATCGCGTGACAAAACATCGTAAGAAACCGTCACATTCACGGACTAAAAGAAAATCGCTTATGATTATTCAGATCCAGGAGGCACTTAGGAGAAAATTAAACAACCTAAAACCCTTATTTAGCGGCAATGAAGAGCACTGCATTTCAAAAGAGGTCAAAGGAAATGCTCTTGCATCAAAGGGCAAATCATGCCGACCAGAAACAACAATAACCGCAGAAAATGCGTGTCATGACCTCTCAGTATGAAATAAGCGGCAAAAATCACATTTGCTCAGTCAAAACGTTTTCCTCAGAGGTATAATCTACCCGCCAGAGCCGGAAAAAAGTCATTGGAACAAGCAGCATTTTAGCACGAGGTAAAAGTCGTTTGTTGCCTACCGACTTCGTTTTTACTCTTAAATGATTTTTTTCATTTAGTTTTTATTCAAATATTTATTTGAGAAGTAAAATTTATCTTTTAACCTGACTTATTGTAATAATAAAATCGACACGATGATCCGCTAACTTGAGTCCAAGTCATTCCTATTTTTCTTTCGGGATCATTTGCGGTCGACTTTGGGGATCACTTGCGGTCGAGGATCATTTGCGGTCCATTTTGGGGATCATTCGCGGTCTCGGGATCATTTGCGGTACTGTACAGAACTGAGGCGCAATTTCACTAACGAGCAACGGGAGAGAGAGAGCAAGAAAGAAGCAAAGAAAGGAGGCGAAATTCCACTGAAGAGCAACTGGATAATAAACGAAAAAGAGTAAGAGAAAATAGACGCCAAACTAGCGACGAGCGGCGAAGAAGGCAGCGAGAAACAAGAAGGGAAAACAGGCGTCGTATAAGCTTAAGCTTAAACGAAGACGAACGGGAATAAGGAGAAGGTGAGCGACCTTCTTCAAATTTTTTATGTATCGAATGCAAGGCATTTTTCTAAAAACGTTAAACTCACACAGGGGTTGGCTGTTGTTTTGTTTGTTTAACCAATCTGAGCTTACGTCACATGTCACGCAGTGTCGAGTTTCAGAGAAGATTGAAGTCGGAGACCATTTTTCTCCTGTAGTTTGCTGCGGTTAAGCTGTTTTGACCTGTGTTCAACTTCGATAAAGAGAAAGGAAATTGAAGTTTCAAGTTAACAAAGATATTACATTATAATGCTCATCGATGTATTGATTATCCAATCTTTCTGGTGGGGAAAACCCAAGGTAATCTTAAAATTGTGCAAGTGATGTAATTTCAGCAAGAATTTACATTTGCTTAACCATAATCTGCCTTTTTGTTCTGTCCGATGCGACCGTGCCTTGAATCGCTGAATGAATGAAAACTCCTATCTTGACTGTTGTTTGTCATGTAAGCTTTAAACTTTGGCGCGACTCTGGCCTCCGTGACAGGAGAAAATTATTTAGTGTTAGAGGATCCCGTGAAAGCGTTGTAATGTTTTCTCAAAAGTGTAAAGTTGGGGTATCACTGTTTCATCCTTGTGCCCGGCGGACACTGTAGATTGAGACCGAAAATGTTTTGCCCTGGTTTTCCCAATGCTTGTTGAAAGAGCTCATTTGATGCAGATTGTTCGGGTTCATGCATGCCCGTTGTTTTCTTTGTTCAGGGTAAACAGAATTTAAAGGAGCAATTTGGCTGGCTAATCTCCCTCATGTAATTCAAATAACTTTTCTTTTATAAGTATTTAGGCTTTTCCCTGTTGTAGATTAATCTTCTTATGTTTTATGTAAATTAAAGGGGGCCATAAGCCAGTGTTCGAAATTGTTTTTGCCGGTCGTGTTGACAGGGGAATTTTCGCTTTAAGGTCATGTTTTCTTTTTGACCGGTCAAAAAATTACCTGCCAAACAAATTTTAGCTCGGACCGGTCACAATACAGTAAAAACGCACTAGTAAGAACCTGCATTTTCCCATAGCCTGAACAGGTTCTTAAAAAAATATAGTTATTGGGTATTTTTTCTAAAGTAACATAGGTTCTTATTTTCTGAAGGAAAAAGTATTGTAGGTAAGAGTACTTAATCTTCAATGGGGTGTTGTCTACCAAAGAGATTCTTGAATATTTTTTTAAGTGAAAAGAGGTTTTTCTTATAGATTTAAGAGAATATGAATGTCTTACAAATAAATATAATTAGGCTAAACAGGTTGTGAGGGGGCCTAACTGGCAAAATATAGCCTAACAGCTGGTTCTCAGTCACAGGTTAATACTGTATTGAAAACATTGCACTTTGTCAGGAAAATTAAGACAAAAAAATGTCCCCATAAATGCTCAAAAACTCCTTGTATTGCAAGATGGGGAAATATTGAATTCTAGTCCAAACATAATCATGTTATTACCCATTTTTGAGTGCAGTTATCAAGTTATGTATCGGTCAAATCGAAGCTTCAACATCCCCCCCCGGCAACCCCCTGAGCATTTGACTTTTTTGAAAATTATTGTTCAAATTCCCCCCTACCCGGGCCAAAATGCCGTTCAAATACCCCACACTAGGGTCCATTCAGGTGATCAAATGCCCCCACTCCGGGGACATTTCACAGGCACAAAAATGACAGAAGGACGGCGGAAACGCCTTCACTTGTCGAACAAAATCTTTTACAAATATAACAAAAACTGAGAAACACTGTTAGTGTATTTACTACGAACAAAAGTCTCGTGCAAAGCGGCGGAAATCGCTGCTACAAGGTCACTGAATGCTCAGCTTTTCTTTGTCATGCAACGTACAAAGCGTTCTATAAAAAAAGATTCCACCTATTGAGATTACTACATCATGACCATTTCACTGACATGCATCATTGCTCACCTTATTAATTAACATGATTGCAGTAGGTCAAAGTAGTTGACCTGAGCTTTTTATTTTATTTTATTTTATGTTGTTGTATTGAATCGCCGGTATAGGTATTGTATTTCATTGTACTACTACATGAGAAATTTCTGCAATTTGATTGGCTTAGAGCAGTGGTATTTCAGCTTAATTTGAAATACCTACATGCGAAAATTACAACCTTTTGCGGGTAGTAGTATAAACAAACAATAGCATGATTTGTACGTGTTATTTGGCATAAATACCACTCGTGATATTTCAAAATTGTCTCAAATTTCACGAGCCTAACGGCTCGTGAAATTACGTATAACAATTTTGAAATATCACTCGTGGTATTTATGCCAAATATCACTACTAATCATGCTATTACCTATACAAACACAACAATAAAATACATTCATACATTCAAAGCCTGAATCCAATATTAAAAATTTTAAAATTTAAATACTTCAAATATGGCACACAGCTTGTTTAAGCCCTTTCCTCGTAACCAATTGGCCACAAAAGCACAATCTCCTCTTACACCGCGTCCCCCATGATAGCTCGGCACGCCAAAGATTTTACGTGAAATCGAGGGTGCAGTTCAAATTCCCCACCCCCTGGAAGACTCTGATAATCAAATTCCCTCCTCCCCGGGACGGCAAAGGTGTCAAATACCCGGGGTATGCCCGGGGGGGGCATGTTGAATCTTCGATTTGACCGATACATTATGAAAGCAACATTTCTTTAAAAGACAATGAGCTAGACCATGTAAAAGTAGTTATTTCAATTTTCAGGTACTTAAGAGCGAATGCACAGAAAAATCGAGCAAACCATGGTCACAGCTCAAAACCTAACCTACCCTCATTTTAAGTCTGTAATAAGGTTTTAATGAGTTTATAACACTGCTGAGGTTTAAATTTCAAAATGCCGCCGAGTTTGGGAATTATTTGAGATTTTCGATTTCAACGGTCCGCGGGCCTAAAATTAGCCGCCGAACACGGCAATATAGCCTAGCGACAGAAATGAGCTGACTTTCATAAACGAGCGAATATATTGGCAATCTTCCTCTTAAATCTCAAAAAACAGATATTAACAATTTCTAAACAGCACATTTTTTTAGATTTAGAGCATAAAATATCGACGAACGAGCACAACTTTGAAACGTAAATTGCATAATGTTTATAAATACAACAATTTACCGCTAAAACCAAAATCGAATTTTCTATATGGGGGAATTCTCCAAATCACCCCTAATCCCGCTTACTACCTAATGAGATATAGTACTTCAACATTATCTGAAAGTTAGTCTGGTGTTCTCGCGAACGCTTGTAAAATAGATTGATTATTTTGAGGTTATTTTGCCCCAAACAACCGCTAATTGACCCCAGGGTCAGTTGACACGTGCACGTCACCTTAGTTTTATGCATCGATTTGAGCTCGTTAAAAGGGAGAAACTAACAAGATTTTTTTAATATGTACTTGTTTTAATGAAATACACGCAATCTTCAAAAGGAGAGGCAGTTCAGTGGGTAATGTCTGTTCTTGAGATCTTGTAGATTGTACCATGGCGTCTGCGAGTGGACCTGAGTCTAGGTCTGTTTTCCCGTGACTGCGAAATCAGAATAACATCATGAAATAATTCTCGCTCGAACCTTCGTAAATGAATCCGCTTTGCAGTACCTTACCTGAGATAAAAAGTGGGCCGAATAGGAAAACATTCTAGCGCAATTTGGATCCTTTGCAGCACGTAGTGTATTTGCTAAGCGGCGATGGTATCAGTGACTTTTAATTAGTTACTCACCTCCGATTGCGTGACCAGGAATTTATCGATTGTCTCCTGCGAAAAATAAGTGCACCCAAAGCTTTCGGGATACAGTAAATTCATTTTCCTGTATGACCAGGTGTCCTTTTGTCCTATTTTAAAAGCGGTTAACTAAGATGATTAGCAAACATACTGTCCCACTTTTAAAAATGGTACAGTAACTGAATGTTCTGTTCTGTTCTGTTTCCACCACGTAACTGAATGTTCTGTTCTGAAAACGTGGCCACGCTTGCTGAAACTGAGATTGCTTGTAGGATGAACGGCTATAGTTTGGTATATTCACGAGCGCGTTTTGTCCAGTGAACTGAGTGCTTAGTTTTTCTTAACGAAGGGATGGGGTGGGTCAAGTGAATAGTTCGGGGAACGTTTGCTCTCTTTAGAGGGGGGGGGGTATATTTGTTGATATCAGGAGTTCTGGCCTGGATAGAGTCGTTGTAAAGCTATTTTTGCTTCGGAGTATCGGTTTACCGGAAGCTGAGCAAGGAAAAGTCAAATGGTGCATTTATGGAATAATAATAGAGATTCTCATGGTCTAACAGTGCGAAGATTAGACTTCTGGTAAGGTGGCAACGATCAAGGCCCGCATTATAATTCATAATAATTGAAGGTCATGATGTAAAAAAAGCGACTGAAATGGTGGATGCCATGCAATCCTCTCGGGTGGGGGCGGCGTACCTGGCCTTAAAGGTTGCCCCTGCGACAGAAGGCAAGCATGCCCAGATTGTCCACGGGTTGCTAAATGAGACCGTCCCTTTCTTAGTACCCGTTCCCTGTCTTAAAATTAGACCCGGGCAAATTTCTTGAGATTGCACCATCACTTTGGGCTTAAAGCTTCCAAAGTCCAACAATAATAGCGCATGTTCGCGACGGTTTTTTAAGTCAGTCAAGTTCTTAAACCAGGCCTTAAACGGCCAGTTTTAAGTGTCGATAACAGTTAAAAAGGCATACAAGCCTCATGCAAAAGACAGTGGGAAGGAAGTGCACATCGGTGATGGGGAAAAAGGAGTAGCCCACAGTTATTTAGGGGTGGATCTTTCGAAACATTCTTATACTCTTGGACAGATATGCATTGTTTAAAGTTTTAGACAAACCAGGTGTAAATTTATAGTAACAAACTGTTAAATATACATCAGCAAGATTTTTGCGAATCCTATTTTTCGCTGGAGACTATCGTTTACTGGCTGGTCACGCAATCAAAGGTAACGTACTTTCCTACGTTTGTTTACTCACCTTTCGCTCAGCAATACACTGCGTTCCACAAAGGACCCAAATTGCGCTAGAATTGTTTTGCTATTCGGCCCACTTTTTATCTCAGGTAAGGCACTGCAAAGCTGATTCACTTACGAAGATTCGAGGGAGAATTATTTCTTGATGTTATTCTGATTTCGCAGTCACGGGAAAACAGACCTAGACTCAGGTCCACTCGCAGACGCCATGGTAGAATCATGGTACAATCTACAAGATCTCAAGAACAGAAATTACCCATTGAACGGCCTCTCCTTTTGAAGATTGCGTGTATTTCATTAAAACAAGTACATATTAAAAGAACCTTGTTAGTTTCGCCCTTTTAACGAGCTCAAATCGATGCATAAAACTAATTTGCCGATTTTGCTCGATTTTTCTGTGCATTCGCGCTTAATGTTGCCAGCTAATTAAATCTAGACCAAACATAGCACATTGACCGGACATAATTTTAAGCCGTGACAGTCTGTATTCTTTTCCTTGTGGATTAATTGCTTTTAACTCTAACAGTACCTATTAACTTGATTAAGAGCCAAGTATTTCATTCATTGGAGTGTACAGTGTATTAAATTCCCAGTGATACTGTCAGTCTCAGGTTGTGTACATTTTATTTGATTTCCCGCAAGAGTTAAAGCAGAAGTCACAACTTCTGGCTCTGAGTATTGTTCCGACATTTGTTTTCTCTGGACAATAGGTGTATGCATAAATAATGTTAATGGGGCGAGGGAAAATTTTTCCTCAACTAAAGGTTTTTAAAATCTTCTCTTCTTAGCCTTGGAAGAAGATGAAAGGGAGGTCCTCCAAGTTGAATGTAGGATAAAATGCTCTCTTGTAGGTGAACAAGAGCAAAGACATTCAGCAGGTATATACTGATATAGTTGATTATGGTAGATTGTATTTATTTTGAAAGTTAATAATATACAGGAAAAAAAGTTTGAACCACATTGCCTTAGAGCACCAGTGCAGTTTTTAATTAACACAGTGCAAAAACGAGGAAACACAAACACAGAAAGCAAAATAATGCAAATTTCTCAGATAATGAAAAACCGTGATTGGCTAATAAACGTTAATAGAAATATAGATCAGAACCAATCAGGTGCATACATCGGGAAGCATGCATACTTAATTTTGTCCTTTTTGTTTTGTAGTTAACACTTTTTTCCCTCACATTTTATTTTATAAATGTACTTGATTATTTTTCTTTATTTATTCATTGTGGGCTGTGTTTTATTTTATTGTTGTTACCAAGATTTTAAAATATATACCTGTTCACGTTCATTGAAATAATGGAGACCATTTGTGAGAAGGCGTTCAAGAGAGCTTTCAAGTCAAATGGCTGCTAAAAATCTTAAGCAATCAAGAAGCATGAGCAAGCTGAAGAATTTCATTTTTAAAATCTCACAGTAAGAAATTATAAGTCTCTTTTAACAACATCAAATGGATAGGGTTTTCCCGCCTGATTAAGGTGACTCGACCCAGTTTTTTTGGGGGGTACCATCCTAGTTTGAAGCTCTCTGGTATCCCCACCTTTTCTTTTATCGTAAGTCTAACACATAGAATGGATAACATATAGATCAATCTACAATATAACATAAAATTTTTGGCGATCGGAGTAACTGTCACGTGATTATAATGCCACGCCCCTTTGAGGTCTGAGTCGAAAATCTGCTGTTGCCGGCATTTCTTCGTGAAAATCTCTCGGCTACACATAGTGCGCATTAGTGCCTTGCGCTGAACAGAGTTTCACCAAAATCGCAAAGACCCAATTCGAGAAATTCAGCGGTTTCCAAATTTAGGTCATGATTTAAGCGAAAATGATAAGCAAACTTTACACGGATTATATCTAATAAACTATGAGATTCATCTCTTTATTTTGGGCATCGTTATAACAGATGGGTCCTTGCAAGTCAGCAAAACGCTTTAGGGCCTTGTAAATGCGCGCGATTTCGAGCAAAGCAAACAGATAGAAATTATAGTTTTCGCTGTTTGTTGACGTTTGTCAGCGTTTAAGAGTCCTTCTCACGAAAAAAACATTTTCTTAAAAATTCGTAGTTTTTTTTCCTTCAAATTTTTTCAGGGCCACAATTGATTAACTAACTACCCGGACTCTGAATTTCATGGTCATTGAAAAACTGTGACATTATCTTCTATAAGCCCAAACTTGAGTAAACATTGAAGATTTGGCCAAGCCAAGCGCGGTCATTGCACGCGTGCTGAACAAGAATGCTGTATAATGACAGACTAGAAACAATATCACTTATCCCTCAAGCAAGATAAAAAATACAATCCACCAGCCCCATACCTTATATTAATTGTGTAGTTGGTAAATACAAATAATTCATTCACCAGGAGAAGAGTTAGAAAGGGACACTCCTGTAGTAGAAAATGGCCCAATTGAGGGAGCAAGCAATTCGCAGAGAATGCAGCAATCTCTTCCAGAAGAAAATAATTATAGCCAGTTAGAAGATGACCGTCTCATTGCTAGAGCAAGGGCAGTTGGTGTGGACTATGAGTTTGCAAAGCCTGGTGTAGTGGAAACAGAGGATGACAGCAGAAAAAGAAGGCGGCGAGACCAAAGACGAATATCAGAACAAGAGAAAAGGTGGCAAGAAGTTGTTGGAGATCTACCACCACCTCCACCAGTAGGTTCAAGTCAGCAAGAAGATAAAGCGTGCAGTGCTATTCGTGCATTTGAGGTGGAGCAGATGACTTACGTATTCAGTTTTTGTGAGGTCTGCAAGGAACGACGACTGGAGTGCAAAGGCACAAGAAACATGTGTACTCGCTGCGGGAGAGATAAGAAGGTACCAAAAGTGTGGTCAGGTGAGAATAACATAGATCCAATGGCTGTTCCTGAGATTTTGTCTGACATGTCAGATGCTGAGCAGACGCTGATAGCCAGGCTAGCACCCACCGTGCATGTACACTTACTGAAGCATGCAGGTATCGCTTCAAAGGGGCATTGCATTGCATTCCCACAGGCTGTGCAATAACCAGCAACTATTCTTCCACGACTACCGGCAGAGGGGGATATCATACGCGTGAGAAGACAAGGAAAAGATAATACCCATAAGGACCTCAGGGTTAGAAGACACTGTGTTGAGCGAGCCCTTCGTTGGTTGAAGGACAACAATCCTGCTTATGGTGATGTTGTTATTGATGGCGCTTGCATAGAGAATTTTTGCCAGAAGATGGTGAGTTGCCGAATTTGAGGACTGTTGAGTTCTCTGAAACAGAACGCACAGACGACCAAGGCCCTGCACCACAACAATTGGATGCTGGGGATACAGACAGTACTGATGACTCAACCGTCTCTGGAATTATTCTTCCAGAGCCTGGAGTGAATGTGCAAGCACAAGTAGAAGCAGCCATAAATGAAGTTGTTTCTGAACCTCTGGAAGGTGAAGCTGGAGAAGCACAACGAAATGTGCAACGACCAGTGATCCCTTGGCCGACCACAGGCACAACACCAGCATCAGAGTCTACCACTCCCTACTTTTTTACGATGGCATTTCCTTGCTTTTTTCCCTATGGAAAGGGTGATTTCCACATAGACCGTCCGGTGACGTGTCCAACACTGCATAACTGGGCAGAGCACCTGCTGTGGTACCAAGACGGAAGGTTTGCGAGGCATAAAGTCTGGAAGTTTGTTGTCCACAATATGTTCATGAGGAAGCGTACCCTGGAACAGAGTCGGTTCTTTGTTGATCAGCAACTTGGTGAACCACAAATAACTGTTGCAGACCTGCAAGAGCGACTTGCGAGAGGCGACACTTTTACCGACAAGTTGTTGTATTTTGGGGCAAATCTACGTGGAACAACTCAGTACTGGCACCAGAGACGTAGAGAGCTTCGTGCCTTGGTTGAGTTCATGGTCAATGAGAAGCATGGGTTGCCTTCATTTTTCATGACTAGAAGCTGTGCTGAGTTTTACTTTCCCCCCAGTAAGGAGACTGTTGGAAGAGTACATCTTACAGACCACAGGCGAAGAAGTCAACCTTGCTGAAGATAGCAATGCCCGCTTCAAGGCAGTGCAAGAAAATACTCATGTATTGGTGAGTTACTTTGACCTACGTTCCCCGGCATACCATGAGAAGGTACTGAAGCCGGTATTTGGTGTCTCTGATTATTGGTACCGCTATGAGTTTGCCAAGTCCCGTGGTCAAATTCATTGGCACCAACTCCGCTGGAGGGAAGACAGGCAACCACATCAGCTATTGCATGAAGCTCGTGAAGATGGTTGCGAAGAGGAAGAGTATGCAGCTAGACTTAGTCAGTGGGCAGATGAAACCTTTGCCATGATAGCATTACATCCAGCTGGCAATGATGAAGAAGGGCAGCCAAGAAAAGACCTCTGGTCACCACCTGAGGGAACAGCTTTGCCCATATCAGATGACAGGGATCCCTTGGTGAAGATGCTAATGCAAATAGCTGCAACACAAAAAGCAATACTGGAGGATCATTTGCTTTTAGTAAACAGGGTTGGACTCCACAGTTGCTCTGATTACTGCTTGAGAACTCCTCGCCATCCAGAGCAAGGACTGCAGCCTAGAGAACGTGTATGTCGGATGGAGTTTGGAAGTGAGTTCCGCCCAGGGAAAAAAAGTGCACAGTAATCCGGAAATTGTGGAAGATCATAACGGAGCTCCCCGCCTAGAGATGCCACGTGACCATCCACGTGTGGTTCAGCATTCTCGTTATCAGTTACAATCGTGGAGAGCAAAAGGGGATGAAAGCTTGATTCTACCCAATTCCCCTCCAGACAATCCTAGCACTGATGATATCATAGCCATAATTGACTATGTGTGTGGATATGCTTGCAAATATAGCGAACCCACTGGTGCAACTGCTGATCTCTTTAAGGACATGGTGACTGCTGTTGATGCAGCTGATGCAGACTAAGTGACAGGTAAGTCAATGTGTGCTAAGAGGCTGGTAAAGACCGTGGGAAGACGAGATATCAGTGGACCGGAGGCATCCTTTGAGCTGAGTGGCCTAGCACTTTGGCGATGTAGCCGTCCATTTATCTATTTGTCCATGTCGGGGTCAAGGAGACTTGAACGTGATGGTGAAACTGCAACTCGCAGCACCCCACTGGATAAGTACCTTGCACGACCACGAGATGAGCACTGTTCTTGGTACCACTGTGCATTGAGGAACAGTAATGTCCCTGTTGTAAGTGGTGGTTCTACATACGCAACGTGGTCACTGAATGAGGACTACTGTAGGACTATGCTCCTGCTACACTGGCCAAGCTGGTTTGACATCCAAGAAGTGAAGGGGGATGCTGAATCTTGGATTGATCGCTTTAAGGACTTTTTTGCACGTGATGACTTTCAAACATTTGTGAAGGCCCAAGTTGCTAAGGCACGGCGTTATGCACACTACCCACAAGAACCAGTGTTTGAAGAGTATGAGGAAGATGATACTGTCGAAGCAGAAGAACAACCAGACTGGGTGGATGTATATGCAGGGCAGAACCAAATATATGAAGGTGTAGAGAGGGACTTTGATTATGATGATGGTGGGGAGGACTGTGACTGGAGCAGTACCCATATCATTCTTCCTGAAGGAGAAGACCCAACAAAATGGCTTCAAGAAAGTATTAAAGCAGATGATGAACAGGAGACAGAAAGTGGAGACCTTGATTTACCTCAGGTGTGTCCATTATCTCTAAATGAAAATCAGAAAGCCGTAGTGAGTCTAGTTTTGCACACCCTGTACAACTTTGTTGAAAACACAGAATATTACCATCCACTGTGGCTTGTTGTCTCTGGAACTGCTGGTACGGGAAAGTCGTATGTCATCAAGTGTCTCCAGAGGTTAGTGCAGCACGTTTTTGAAGCCAATGATGCAATACAGGTGATAACTCCAACGGGGAATGCTGCCTATCTCGTTCATGGCAGTACAGCTCACAGTTTTCTTGGAGTACCAACAGGTGGAAGGTCTTGCAATGAGTTGACTGTACCTACACGTCCCTTACTAGAGAAAATTCAGAAAAAGTGCAAAAATCTGAAAGTTCTGGTTGGTGATGAACGATCAATGTTTGGACGCACAACAGTGGGCTGGATGGAACAGCATGCACGTTATGCAATCAACAAATGAGCCAATGCAGATGGGTTATGGGGAGGGATTCCTGTGGCGGTGTTTATGGGAGATGATGTTCAGCTTCCTCCTGTATGTGACACCACCGTGTACATCTCAGATTGTCGTAGTACACCATTTAACCACGGTCGCTTGGTTTGGACAATGTTTGATAGTGCTGTTGAGCTTACTCAGATTATACGGCAGAATGAATCTGAACAACAGCTGAGAGACGGGCTGATGTCACTAAGAAATTATACGACAACACCCCAGCAAATCCATTTGCTACAACAGTTTCAATGGCACAATCTCCGCATGTCGCATGGCCCAGAACTCCTTGCTAGGACGGATGAGCAAGGTCTGTACGTATTTCCCACGCACCGTCTTGAATGGCAGCGTAATAAAACAAAGCTGCTTGAGTGTAACAGACAGTAAAGTCATGCTGGTAGTTAACTTAAAGGCTGATTGGGGTTTATACAATGGGGCAGTAGGCACAATCGTAGATATTGTGTACAAAGATGGCCGCAGACCTACTGATGATCCTGCTCCTCTACCTGATGTAGTTGTGGTGAGGTTTCCAGGATATAGGGGGCCACCATACGTTAATGAAGATACGACAGTTGTGCCAATTGTACCGGTAAGTCGTTCCACTGAATGCGCATGCCGATGCAAGAGTCTGCAGGTTTCATTGCGAATGCCATGGGGAACAACAATCCACAATTGCAAGGGATGACTGTGGGCGCCGAAGGAGCATTCAGGTATGAAGAGGTTCACCCTGGGGACCATGGCTTTGAAGCCAGAAACCCAGGAGCTCTATTTGTGGCATTGTCAAGAGCCAAATCGGCAGGTGGGGAAGGAAGAGATCCTGATTTTGCTTTTCATGAAGATGTACTGATAAACAATGACAGATTTAGACCTGTGGACACCCCAACTACAAGAGCTAGAGCCGTGGAGATTGAGAGACTGCATGTCTTAGCAACTCAGAGTCGGCAGAGAAGGGTGTTAGCACCAGCGTATAGGGAGGAAACCTTTCTCAGACTTGTAGAGTGGGCTCAGCCTCAAGATCATCATTGAAACATGTGGTCTAAAGTGTTGACAATTGGTTCAGAGGTGAAAGCCTTAGCATGGTGGTGTCTTGTTTGCAGTCAGATCAATAAGGTAGCTCTAATGCCTATGATGTGATGAATTGTACATGTCCAAGCACGGCCAATAACAGTGCAGTTATGCTGTAATCAGCCTGTGTGGCTGAGGGCCTTTGTGGCCATGCATAACAAATAAAAGTGCCGTTATGCTGTAATTAGCCTGTGTGGCTTGAGGGCCTTTGTGGCCATGCATAACAAATAACAGTGCCGTTATGCAGTAATTAGCCTGTGTGGCTGAGGGCCTTTGAAGCCATGCATAACAAATAAATGTGCCGTTTTGCTGTAATTAGCCTGTGTAGCTGAGGGCCTTTGTGGCCATGCATAACAAATAGCAGTGCCGTTATGCTGTAATTAGCCTGTGTGGCTGAGGGCCTTTGAAGCCATGCATAACAAATAAATGTGCCGTTTTGCTGTAATTAGCCTGTGTGGCTGAGGGCCTTTGTGGCCATGCATAACAAATAACAGTGCCGTTATGCTGTAATTAGCCTGTGTGGCTGAGGGCCTTTTTGGCCATGCATAACAAATGAACCGGCCGTTGCTGTAATAAACCTGTGTGGACAAGGGTCTACTATGTGGCAACGCCTAACAAATAAAAATGCTCTTAAGTTGAGATTGGGATTAGGGCTTGTGTTGAAAGGGATATTACTCCTAAAGCCAGTTTTTCAGCAAAAAGTAAGTTCTTGGAATTATTTCATTTTAGCAATATTGTTTTGTTAAGTCTCCTTACTTTATTTAACTTACAGTAAAAACCTGCATGTTTGATGAACCTACTTTTTGAAATTCAGTGAACTCTCACCTTGTGGACATCTTGCTATAAAGCAAATTTATGCAATAGGATAAATTAAAGTTAATGTGATAACCATAAACCCGCCTTTACCAGTAATGGAACCAGCTCACTTCCTTTCAGGGGTTACTCCCTGCATGTGACCCCTGTCACACTAATTGTTTCGCTCAGCCAATTAGATGCCAGCTATGACATGAACAGTTGATGCCTATATTTTCGCGCCTAGCTCAGCAAAATAGCACTTCATATTCTTCTCTTCGTGGAACAAAATGCCTGTTACTTAAAGCCTGGATTTTCTTCAAGAACTGGAATTTTTGCTAAGCTGTAATGACTAGATCACCGTTTAGGAAGGGGTTCCTTAATCTTCCAACTGCATACAAGCGCCTTTACGCGTTCGAGTTTTCTGGACAGACCTTCCACGAAGAGATGTTGCACCGCCGCTCTTGGTCAAACTCCGTCCTTGGAACATTGATCTACAATACTGCAACCCGGCCTCCTCTTGAATGTCGCTGCTTTCTCCTCTTCTTGAACTTTCGATATCCTCTCGCATGTACCCTCACTTTAGGCGGTTGGACTTTCTCGGCTGGCGGCACTTCACAGTCAAGGAAATCATCTTAGGCCAGTGTTTCTTCCTTTGGGATCAGAGTTGCTGTGTCGTGAGTCAGGTGCGGTATTTTTTCTGGTTTATCGATAGTTAACTTAATATTCTTATTATATTGTGCCTCGAACGACATCTATTTTTGCAATATTGTGTGCATGTGACCGCTTTGAGACATGGAAAGTTATTTTTGAGTTCACTTACTGTTTTAAGAAGCAGGACTTGGCGCCGCGGCCTCTGAAATTCGCCTTATTTGTGAGTCCCGGGGATTCAAGTATGGATGTTCGTGCGTTTATTATGCTCTTACTATGGAGTGAGAAAGAATACGCACTGTTAACATCAAATCTGTTAAGATTGGCTCTTCGAGGTTTTTTCAACTAATGGATTGACTTTCAGTTTAAATTGTTTATTCACATCTAACATATTAATGGTTGTCTTTACACTGGGCTGTTAAGTAAGACTTAAGAGCCGCTAAGTTTTACTTAACCAAAAATTAGTGTGTAAGGCCTAAGTAAGATCTCAAGTAACTTTACTTTGCTTCTCGGAAAGTTGAAACGATTCAAGAAAGTTTCAAGCGACTTAAAAACCATCCTTATGACCGACTTAGCTGACCTGCGGTTTTGCGGTTTCTTGAGCTTTGAGAAAGGCGAGACATGTCAATCAATCTTAATTTTGTTGCGTGGGAAGATAACCTGAAGTAAAAAGAATCGGTTGTGTGTGAAGTTTTATTTTACTTGAAGTAATTAAAATTTACTTGTCTTGAAATTTGTCTTAGCTTATTTAGGCTCTAGTGTAAAGACTACCATTATGAGTTGAGAATGATACATGAAAGAAAATCATCAAGGTCGGTTTCATGCTTCGCGCGTGCAGACTGCTCCTTTCGAAAAGGCGCGTTTCACAGTATTTGAGAATCAGAAATTTGCTTCGTTCTCCGGATCATAAAGAGGAATTGTAAGGTAAAAATTTTTCAGGATTAACTGTTGAAAAGGTGAGCTTTCCAATTATTGAACCTGTTTCATGTTTGATGCAATCTATATTTTGAAATGTTGGACGCATCTCTGATTTTGTGGATTGAAACGTACAGCGTGACGCTGGTACAGCGGTTCAACAACGCTCATTTTTCTCCAAAACGGCTTTTTCTCACAAAGTTAGCACCTTAAATACACCTGAAGTTTATGAATAATTTTGATGTATAGGGATATTAACCTGCTCTTTTATGGTTAAAACATGAGATGTTGCCAAAACGATAACTTGCTGCATGTGAATGTTACGCGTGACGGTCCTAATTGTGCACGTTTTTCAAAACATCATTTCCTTGAAATTTAGAATTCAATACAGATGCATTATTTTTGGCAGACTTGTAGTTCATTAACATGTTGTTATTCTTTGTGCCAAGGGACAGCTCTGTAGCTGTAAAATGTTTGGAGATTATTGTAATTCATATGCCTAACTTCGCTTGTACAAGTGAACCGTGCTACTGATCAATGTAAGCATTTAGTTTGTGCTGTTTGGACTTAAGTTCATCTGTTTGGGTGTGCATTGTAATTCCCCAACTCAATATCATGCTTAAGATAGAGGTATAAAGTGAGCGATTTATTTGTTTGAGGTTTCTTTGAGGTACGAAACAGTGTACTTGTTTAAAGCATTCCCACATTTGGATTCGCATGCTCATTTGATCAGTGCACCGTTTTTGCTTCAAGGCAGTGTCTTTTTTTTCAGTGCACAACTGTTAGTTATTACTTGTAATCAAATTACAATCCAAGCCTTCTCATTTTCCCTAGAGAAGATTATCACCTCTCACTATCCTGGGGGATTATCACCCCCAAGAGAGGATTATCACCTCTCACTAACTCCTCTCCCAGGGAATTGTTACCCCCAATAGGAAGTGGAGTGTAGGATTGCAACTCCTCTGAATCTACTAAGGACCTTTTTTCAGGGGATTGGTAAACCTGGCAAGGAGTGAAGACCTTTTTCTGGGTGTGATTGCAGCCCTAATGAGTATGCATGTAATGTTGCATAAAGTCTATTCCTAACTCCTTGCCTCACGCCACATACTGTTGTTATTGTTTCAGTAATTGGGTCGAAACCATAAATAATACAGTTACTTTTAGTAGCTTACAAACAACAACCATGAGCATGTGTATTCTGATTTATCGATAAGGATGTTTAAAATTTTCTCAATATGGATTGGGTTGTCACATCTCAGTATCTGACCCTGACTTGATAGATACACCAGTTGCATCTAGTTTGTGTAATTAGTCAATTAACTGTGCTTAATTTCCAGACTGATCCTTTGTTTTGTTCTTTGTTATTGCATATCTCCTCATCTGCTGTGGAGGAAGTCTTAGGCTCCTGACCAACACGTTGCTGTTCCTGGTTAAATCCTCAGCTGATACCTAATTGACCAGAAATTTTCCCAGTCTAATTTTACACGCAATGTTTCAAGTACCATGTGACCATTGTTTCAAATGACATTTGACACTTGAAATAGTTCTGCAATTCCTGTTGGTCGTCTATGGGGAATACCCCTTCGGGGTATTTGTGGGGATGAAGTGCTCCCATACAGGTTACACTTTGCCCCATAGACTCTTGTTACTCCTTAAACCGGGGAATTAGACATGTAGAGAGGTCTTTCCACCTCTCCAGTACCCAAGGGGGATTATCACCTCCACTCACAACCTTGGGGGATTATCAACCCTAGAGAGGATTACCACCTCTCACTATCCTGGGGGATTATCACCCCCTAGAGAGGATTATCACCTCTCACAATCCTGGGGGATTATCACTCCCTAGAGAGGATTATCACCTCTCCCCTTGTAGATTTCCAAACTGTTACACCAATATGTAGAGAAAAGTGACCTGCTGTCCATATTTGGAGTACTTCATCCCTTACCCCCTTTCCCCACAATAATTCTGGTCTAGTTTACTTGCTTTTATCTAAGGGGTTATGGGTTAAGAGCATGAAAGCAAATTTATGCAACAGGATAAATTAAAGTTAATGTGATAACCATTAACCCGCCTTTACCAGTAATGGAACCAGCTTACTTCCTGCATGTGACCCCTGTCACACTAATTGTTTCGCTCAGCCAATTAAATGCCAGCTATCACATGAACAGTTGATGCCTATATTTTCGCGCCTAGCTCAGCAAAATAGCACTTCATATTCTTCTCTTCGTGGAACAAAATCCCATCCCACCCTCCCTTATCATTGTTTGATTCTGTCTGCTGGTTTTCCTAAGGTTTTATATATGAGGTCTTTTCTCTTGCTTAAAATTTAAGAAGCTCCTTATACTTTTTGCAGTCATAAGAACTGCTGATCTTTGTTGTTTACAATTTGAATCAATTGACAATTATCAAGAAGATATGGCAGAAAAGAGGTGAGGTTTCTGCTGAGGGGAATCATGCTACCAGGCATCCCAACATGCTTGTGCACTTAGTTACTTTTGGCCTTATTTTGAATATTAAGTTGATAAAAGTTTAATTGTCATTTACTTACAACTTGTATTATTATATTTTCGTCTAACCTCTCTCCCTCGAGGTTCATGTTAAGTGTCTGGCTCTGCTTTCGGGAGGGTTCAGGTTTCCCTCAAAAATAATTGAGGGTTTTTCCTGACGGGCAGCAGACACGCATTTCTAACTTAAATTAGTGATGATATCTGTATTGAGAGTTGTTGGCAATTAATAAACATGGGTTCGGGATGAAGTGCTCCCATACAGGTCACACTTTGCCCCATAGACTCTTGTTACTCCCTAAACCGGGGAATTAGACATCTAGAGAGGTCTTTCCACCTCTCCAGTACCCAAGGGGGATTATCACCTCTACTCACAACCTTGGGGGATTATCAACCCCTAGAGAGGATTATCACCTCTCACTATCCTGGGGGATTATCACCCCTAGAGAGGATCATTACCTCTCCCCTTGTAGATTTCGGACTGTTACACCAATATGTAGAGAAAAGTGACCTGCTGTCCATATTTGGAGTACTTCATCCCTTACTCCTTTTCCCCACAATAATTCTGGTCTAGTTTACTTGCTTTTATCTAAGGGGTTATGGGTTAAGAGCATTAAGGAACACCCTGATAATATGGACGGCAGCTAAATACCAAGCAAAAATAAATAACAGACGTTTGACCGAAATAAACCTCTGCTATTATGGACTATCACTTATGAAGACACTAACTCAAGCTCCTTATAGTGTCCACTTTAAAGGAAGTTGACATGTATGGCAAAATAGGTTCTTGTACGTTGGATAGTTATTGGCAATTAATATTTATGCATACTTAGAAAATTCTGGTTAAATTAGGTCCATTTTTCTCTATGAAAGATATAATATTATAGTCCTTAAGCAGCAGAAAAATAAAAATTGTTTTTTGCTTCAGTTCTAAAATGCATTAGTGTATCTGTATAGTTTATCATAGTTATAAAAGAGCCTCCTTGATCTTTCTTGGTTTAAAACATGTAGGTTCTCGTATTATTGGTCATTAAAATGGATCATTTCTGCTCGTAGGTTTTTTAAGTAAACCACTACTTTTACATGCTGGTTTTTACTACACATGTAGTTATCAAACTTCATTGCTCTTTTCATTTGTCAATTAAATGCTAATGGCATTTGTTTTCACAATTTCACTGCCAAAGGTAGGCAAAGTTCAGATATGCCATGTTACAGTTATGGGCTTAGTATCCTAGCCTTGAGTGAATGCAAAGCTGAGGTTGACCTTTTTTGATACAAACCTGCTTCCTTTTCTTATGGAAATTACGCTTAAACATACTAGTTAGCATAAAAACAACATAATTTACATAATCAAGCAGGAAGGGTCGTATGAATACATTACAAGGTCAACTCCAACCTTGTTTTCACCTGTAATTGTAAAATGGACTATTTAAATAAAATTCTAAGCTTCATTTTGTAAAATGGTAAAAGACATATTTTAAAATAGTACTACTTACAAAGAGCTTTCACTTGAATAGTCACACCATACAACGTAGGATTTGTCTTCAAAATCAAAAGGTAAATAATTATTAACTATCTTACAAGACTACATTGTTCGCTTTGCAAGTGAAAGGTTTAATAGCATCCGGACCCAGTCCTTGATTGTATGTGCATTCTGTTGGCTCAGTATTTTTTAAGAAAAGCTCAATTCCTTTTTCCTTAGTAGTAGTGTATTAGCTAGGTATGGTAAATTTAGAGATAATCAACAAGTTATTGAAGTCAAACCTGTGATGATAAAAAACTGTAGAGATAATTGCATAGTTAGACTTAATTAGAACACATATTTCTTCAACAACCACACATGAGCTTCTGGATAGACTGTGCTGAACTGCTGAATAGATTCCATAAACAATATTTCACATTCATTGTCCTCGACTGCTGATTCCGTGAGCAACTGTCAGATAAATACTAAACCTTAACTGCATATCCCCATATAAACAGCTTCAATATAAAGTGAAGTCTATGCCGTTGTTCAAAGTGACCGGTGCCAATGGTATTACTGCAAAACAGGCTGGTGCTCCAGGTACGTCGTCATCGTTACCAAGATTAATCAAGTATGTATGCTACTATAACAGTCATTTTAATCATCAGCTTGGAAGCTAGCCAACAGATTTTCCGTGTTTACAACAGATTCAAAATTATTCGAGGAGCATATACATACTGAAAATCAAAACCTCCATTATAAACTGCTTTGTTCTTTCCCCAAGACACTCACAACCAAAACTGAAATTGTCAGGCAAATTGACCAGATGCTGTAGAAATTGGAGAATGACCATATGAATGGTTAGGTACA